>JASAND010018835.1:0-16476 GCA_030248195.1 Trissonchulus latispiculum
AAAAGTGTCATTTCGCTGCTGGAGAACCCAATACAGGTCCAATTGTACATTTTAACAGCAAATTTTACGTAAAAAACCATTCTCTACACGATAGAATAATAAATCAAATTACATCATTTTTAGCATTTTTCAAAAACTCCCCTATGTTTATGTGTTAAACTTTACGAAACCTGTCGAGTTTGATGCTACATTTTCAACGGCACATGAGGTCTCAAAAAAGCTACTTAGATCGGGTTTTTTGGTTTATACTAACTAAAAAGGGCTGAATTTTACACTGGAGGTGTCAGAATTGCGCTACGACAATTTTTAAGACCTGTGAGGGGTGGGTTTATTTTCCTCCATTTGGGTTTTCCCCCCGTTGGATTTTTCCCCCGCACTTTTTGCATTATACCGGTCTAACGGTACAACCTAGAGAAGTGCAAATAGGCTTAAAAGAAAGTTCTAAGTACGCCAAGTACGATGGTATATAAAGTTCTCAGCTAGCCCTTATAATAAAAAAGTTCCAGCCAAAATCCCAAAATGTGGGTTTCGCCCCCCATGGCTATAGGTGTGGCGCAATTTTTTTTAAAATTATGCAAAATTTTGAGGCGCTGCGCCACGGACCGCAAACAGTTCAGACGAAAAACACAGGCCCAGCCCCCACACAGTTCTATGCATATATATAGTTTTATCATATGTACATAAAAGCCAAAAATGCAGTATATATATATATATATATATATATATATATATATATATATATATATATATATATATATATATAAACGCACCAACAAGGTGGCTGGAATGACATTGTGACAAAAGGCTTCAGAAACCGGAACACCGAACTTCACCCTGAAAATCACAAAAATTAAAATCTCAAAAGCAATATATAAGTACATATACACTATGGACATAATGTAGGCGCGTGTGGACGTACGTATGTCAAGGGTTCGATATTGTTTGGGTTTTTCAAGAGAGCTTGGGGACCCCCCACCCCGGGACGGAGGGATTTTTTGCAAAAAAGGGGAGTGTTTAAAAAGCAAAAAGCGTTAGCACTTGAACAATTCATATTACAATGGCCTTCTTATCGAGAAACCAGATAAATAAAATAAATATATAAGCAAAAAGTCCTGATATGAACTCTGCAAATGACGGCAAATGTTCAAGCACACGACGTGGTGACAAGAATATTGGTAAATTCGCTTCAAGTTTGTAAATAATAATTTTGCAATTGTTTGGCAAGTCGTTACTTAAACACTTATACATGTACATATATATATGCCCTGATAACCTTGAGATGGTGAATTTAGAGAGAAAATACTTTTCGCAGCGAGCAAATAATAATAATAATAATAGCAAATAATCTACCCAATGTTAATGTACTATATATATATTATATAATATTCCAAATTACTTTTCTATTCGCCGCATGTATGAAGTTGGCCTTCCATTAGGACTGTTTCCACATATCACCATCCTCACGCTAAATGAGCTGTACCACGCAGACTCCGAAACGACTACGGAAAGTTCTACAACTTCTCCTTTCATGCATGACAGATCCGGTCACCCGGTTGTGATAAACAGTTTACAAAACGGATACTGTACACACAATTTATATACTATTACAAATTATTAAAGAGGTCTGTACCAATACAAACTAATAAATCAGTCCAAACTGAGCAGAATAAATATTATGCTTAGAATATATAATCTGAAAAATAAATAAAATCTAATACGTACAGAGAAAGAGTTAACTGGGCATAATGCATATATATATATAAACTCTTTGAATACTTTCTTGGGAATCCCTTTGAGTTGGAAAGGGGACAGTTAATTTAATTTTGTATGTTAATTCCAAAAATATTTGCTACAGCTGTGCTAATATTTGCTAAAATCGTATCTAGTATATACTGGCTCAAAAGTTTCAAACAAAAAATGCTTTTATTAAAAAAGTTATCAATAACCAAGCAGATTTAGTGATCAAAAGGCTTAAAATAACGTTTATATAGCTTGCAGCCGCCAAGATTTCGAAAGGGAGAACCCTATCCCTGGGGCGTATCCAGGATTTTGAAAACGAGGGGGTCCAACCCGAAGACAGGGTATTTTTTACAGTGGGGGCGCCCCCCCCCCGAAATTGACCTCTTCCCCCGAAAATGCCCTCCCCCCAAAATCGCCCCTCCCGGGATTTTTGCTTCCCCGCCTCCGGATTTTTTTGGAGGCCCAAATTTTTGTCAAAAATAGGGAAATTTTCAAAAATTTTCCGGCTTCGCCGGAGATTTTTTCGTAAAAATAGCTACTTTTAGCTTAAATCCTGGCATTTTTGAGAACTTTTTGCGTTCAACCATGCAAAATACGCCAAAAAATACCATTTTTGGCTCATTTTTGCAAAAAATCTCCCGTCCCGGAAAATTTCTTTCCCCCCCCCCGGCCCCGGGGGGGGGGAGGCGGAAAAAATCCGGGGGTCGCCGACCCTCCCCCTAAAAATGTTTTCTACCCCTCCCCCCAAATCGGCCTTCGGCCGACGCCCCCCTAAGAATTTTCAACCCCCTTCCTGAATTTTTGCAAATTTTTAGCCAAACATTCGAAAACTTTCAAAACATTTGCGAAAAATTGCTAAAATCCGCTTAATTACCTTAAAAATCGCTAAAAATAAAAATTGAAAATTTTTTAAGCTTTTTCGCCGACGACAGCCCCCCTCGAAAATTTTTCTTACCCCTCCCCCCAAATCGACTGGTCTTTTTTCGACCCCCCCCCCGTTTTTGCGAAACCCCCTCCCTAGCTTTTTCAAACCCCCACCCAAACTTTTTTTCGCCAGCCACGCCTATGGCGGGGTGTATATATATCCATAGGTGTAAGGTGATCCCCCCCCAGAACTTTTTGGAGGGGTCGTCAATTGGCAAAACGGCCAACAATTGGGTCCTTTTAGGGTAAAGTTTGCAAAAATATTCAAAAATGTCCAAATTTTTGGCTGTGTTTATTATTGGGAGAAATACAAGTTTTTAACTTTAACTTAATTCAAATTCATTTATATATAGTTTAATTAAGCAAAAAGACTGGGGACTAACTAATTCGTTGATTTACATTTTTCGATATATGGATGATTTAACGGTTTTTAATGATAAAGGAAAATTTGAAATCATTAAACCTATGATTTATCCACAATCTTTGATTTTAAAAAGACAAAATAAAGACGACAGTCTGGCTGAAGTATGGGATATAGAAATTGCAATTAAAAATGGTTATTTTATAATAAAACCTTTCGATAAAACGGAAAAGTTTAAATTTATTACGCTTAAATTTCCACATGCATTTTCTAATTACTCACAAAAAATGGCTGGACAAGTATTTTATAACAAATTAGTACGTTTAACTATGTTAAGTACGTACTAATACGTCTTTTCTCGAGCAATCCGTTGTCAAACTCATCCATAAACTTACTTATACAATTTTCTAATAATAAATTACGACAGATTATTTTGAAGTGGCTTTCTAAAAAATCTCTGTTTACGGACAAAAATGTTGATAAAATTCTATTTTTAAAAAATTTTTATATAATTGTTTGTGTATTCGTATGATTCTCACTCTTGGAGTAAATATATATCCACCCAGTTTCCCCATGCCAGGTGCGCACCTGGTGAGGCTGGGTGATGAGACGCATGGGGCTTTGAGCACTCATCGGAGGATATATATTGCCTGTGCTCCAAGGCACCTATTATGTTACGCACTATGTTATTTTACGTTGTATATACACTCATTTTTAAATAGGTTGGGTTTGCAATGCAACGGAATATGTCCATGTCGGATGTATCCAGTACTCTTGAATTTAAAATGACTGTAACTACAGAAGAGGTTGAGTACACATCTTTTGTTACTGTGCCTCGTTCTGTGTTTTTCTTTAACTGTATTATGAACCTTATGACTCATTATTACTCATTATTATTTCCAAGTCCTTATCTTGGACTTGGAAACGTGTTGTCAATCAAGTTTTCGAGTTTAAAAACCATGTCTAATGTCAAAATCACTTCATAGTTGAATGTTCATTGGCATTAGAAACGGCTGAATATGCGATTTTTGGCATAAAAATTGAAACATATTTTGGGGGAGGGTTGGGGCGGGGCGGGAGGTCCTGGTGGGTTGGGGAGTCTCAGGAGGGGGCCCCCAAAAAAGTTGGGGGAGCCCCCCTCACTATATATAAATCTCCGTTACACCTATGTAGAATCACCGGAAACTTTGCCCGGGCACCCCCCCCCCCTGGCCCCTTTGCCATAAAGCACGTTCCACCTGTTTGGGTTGGGTGGGGGCATAGTTTCCCTGGAACTTTGGGTCTGGGAGGGGGTAAATCTTGGCCAACCTCCAAAATGTGATAGGGGTACCACCCGAACCCCCCCCCAAAATTCGGACCTCAGAAATTTCGAAAAATGGACAAAAATGCAAAATTTTCTGTGATTTAGCCTTTTTCTCAACGTTTTAGGCGTTTTTGCACCGTTTTAAAGCGATTTTAGGTCAAAATGTTAGAAAAATTTTTCAAAAAATGATCATTTTTCGACCAAATTTTGCTAACTTTTTGGGTCCAAAAATTGTTGGGGGGTTAGGTGGGGTAGCCAAAAGTTGGGGGAGGGTAAGTAAAAATCTGGGGGGGCTAAATTTGGTCGAAAATTTGGGGGGATACCCCCCAAAGGGGGATACCCTCCCCAAAGGAAATTTAGTAAAAAGTCCAAATCTGGCTTGGGTGGGTCTCAAAAATCGGAGATTTTAAAAAAACTGTATATACCCAAACTGTAACCAAATTTTTTCAGCTAAAAATATCCCCTTTTTGACATAAAATCTACCATTTTCGAAATAAAATCAAAAACTACTCCTATTGCGTTTGAAAACTTATTTTTTAGCGTTTTGAACTATTTCCAGCCAATTTTTTCAGTGTTTTAGAAAATTTTCGAAAAATTGCAAAATTTTTTGCTAAATTTTGCATTTTTTCTTTTGTGTGGACCCCATTTTAGGCGGGGAGGGGGGTCTGAGCTCGCCCTTAGGGGGGCATAGGTGTGTTGGGGGGGTTTGGGGCTGGGGGCCATAGGTGTAATTGGGGGGGGGGGTTGGGCATTTTTCCAAACCCCCCTAGAAATTTTTGGGGGCCCCCGGCCCCCCCTCCCCCCCAACTGGGGGGGGGGGGGGGGAGCGAAAATTGGCCAAAATTTGGGCATTTGTAATTGTAGGGCAAATTTTGCAAAATTTTTCAAAAAAGTCCAAATTTTTGGCTTAATGTGTTTATTATCGCGAGAGATACACGTTTATAACGGTTTTATGGACTTCTAAACTCAATATTGACCTTATTTTGGACTCAGAAACATGTTGGCAATCAAGTTTTTGCGTTTAAAAACACTGTCTAATGTCAAAATTACTTAATGCTTTCATGTTTTTCGGCATTAGCAATGGCTGAAAATGCGATTTTTGGCATAAAAATTGAAAAATTTTTCTGGGGGAGGTTTTGGGGGGGGGGTCGTGGCTCGTGGGGGGGTCTAAAAAGGGGGCCCCCCCAAAATTTCGGGGGAGGGGCGGGGCCCCCCACCCCAAATCCCCGTTACACCTATGCTGGGGGGGCCCCCACCAAAATGACAAATTTTGGCGACCCCCCCCTAATTTTCAAATTTTTGCTACCCCCCCCCCAGATTTTTGGCCAACAAGTGGCCAAAAATGGCATACAAAATTTAGGGGGGTCCCCCCACCTTCCGTCGGAACCCCCCCCCCATAGTTTCCCTGGAACTTTGGGTCTCGCCGGTCTCGGCGGGGGTAAATCTTGGCCGACCTCCGAAATGTGATGGGGGGTACCCCCCCCAGAATTCGGACCTCAGAAATTTCGAAAAATGGCCAAAAAATGCAAAATTTTCTGTAATTTAGCCCTTTTTTCATCAAAATAAGGCTTGTTCTTAACGTTTTAGGTGTTTTTGCACCGTTTTAAAGCGATTTTAGGTCAAAATTTTAGAAAAATTTTTCAAAAAATGACCATTTTTCGACCAAATTTAGCTAACTTTTTGGGTCCAAAAATCGTTGGGGGGGTTCGGGGGGGGTAGCCAAAAGTTGGGGGAGGGTAAGTCAAAAAATCTGGGGGGGGGGGGTAAATTTGGTCAAAAATTTTGGGGGGGCAACCCCCCCCAACCCCCCCCCCCAAAGGAAACTATGCCCCCCCCAATTTTTTTCCCAACCACACCTATGGGGGGGGAGGGGTAAAGGTCGGGTATTGGGATGGGAGAGAGGGGGGGGGGGGTCTGGCCTTATCGTGGGGGGGTGTTTACAGAGGACAAACTGTAGTCTGGCATATACACCCGATATGGAACCCTCCCTTTCACCTTGAGTACCACAGGTGGACAAGGGGAGAAAGGGAGGGACTTACCCCCCCCTCGGCGAAGTCGTCTACAAGGGGTCGCAAAATTGCTCCCACCAGGGGTAAGAAAATTGGCCACAAGGGGTAAGAAAATTGGCCACAAGGGGTAATAAAATTGCCCAAAAAATAGGTTTTACGACTAAAATTTTCAAAACTTCTCCGGCTTCGCCGGAATTTTTTACTTAAAATCACTCTTTTTTGCGATAAAACGTCCGAATAACGCGTTTTTGTTAGAAATAGCTATTTTTTGTTGAAAAATGGCAAAAATCGCATAAAAATCGCCTTCTAAAGTACCCCGAAGAAAAATCGCTCTCACAAGGGGTACCCTAAATTTGCTTCAACAAGGGTCTGTGAAATTTGACCTCCCGTTCAGGTATGTTGAGTACCCCCGTCCAAAGTTTGTCTTTACTGTAAGCTTAACTTAACTTGTAAGCTTCGGTTTTAATCCATTTGATTCAGGTTTCGTCTTTATCATTTGGGTGATCGATTTGCGCTGATCCTGTTCTATTCTTCTTTTATTTGGTATTATTCCTCATTCCTGACTGTCTTGCTACCATATTGCTACTTGCTACTTTTCTACTACTACTTTATATAATGCCGTCTTCCACGACATCTGGAGGAAGGAAACCTAGCTCCAGCTCTTCGCTGGCCGATGTGATGTGCCAGTCTTGTGACTCTCCTATTGGGGAGATTAATTTTTCTTTGCCGTGCTCCTTATGCTCTCGGAGGAGCCATGCATCCTGCCTTCGTATCCGTTATGCTCAGTTCCGGAAGTTTGAATCCGTCGGTGCTGTAAAATTTCTTGGTATCATTTGTCCTACCTGCAAGTCTCTTTTTCAGGCCGTACCTCTCAGTGGCCACCAGGAACAGCTCTCCCTGTCCGGCCCACTCTCCCGGTCCATCCTACTATTGATCCTGGAATCATTCGTGATGCTGTACGCGGAGTACTTCCTGAGATTGTATCCAGATGTGTGGAAGCCTTGGTTCCTAATTTGGTATATGGGTGAGGTTGATCGCCGGGTCGCTGTCGGGATGACTGAAGCTCTGGAAAAGGAAGGAAAGAAAAGGAATTTGGTAGTGACTGGACTGCCCTTCATGAATAAGGATAAAAATAAACTGGACGTTGGAACGGAGGTGAAGGGCATGGCCCTGCAAAATGGATTGGAAGAATCTGTGATCAAAAGGTTTATCGTGGATGGACCTGAGGATTCACCCAAAGGTAATATCATTAAGATCTGCTTTTACGGTGTTGGGGCCAGGTTAACCTCCCTTCGATCTACAGAATCGAAACGGCAATTAGACAAACTTTATGCGAAAACTTGGGTGTGCCTGGATCTAACATATGCTGAGCGCATTAGAGATCGGAAACTCCGGGATGAACTGAGGGCCAGGCGTAAAAAGAGTGAAGAGTTGGTCATACGAAATGGAAAATCGTTCCTGGAAAGCCAAGAAACCCCCTCCATCCACTTTCTGGCGAGAAACAACAGTCCAGTCCGAAAGAAACCAAGTAAAAAACTTGAAAGTTTCGGGGTATAATGCTGTTTTGTTTAATGCTCGTAGTACTGTTTCTAAGTTGGGAGAATTCAAGGTAGAAATTTTGTCAAAAAACCCAGTTTATTCCTTTATTTTTGTTACTGAATCATGGCTAAAGATAGCAATTCAAACAATAGAACTTGGTTGCACCAGCAGATATGAGGTATTTCGTGCAGATAGAGTAGTTGGGAATGGAGGTGGGGTATTAGCTATAGTGCACCGTAGCTTCAATTCTGTTCTTGTTTAATGAATCAGAAAACGGTTTTGAACTTGTTAGTTTTGATACTTTTTTACCTGGCAGCTATGGTAAAATTCGTTTTGTCTTGTGTTATCTGTCACCGTCTAGTACTTGTGAGTTGTGATCAGGTAGAGCTTTTGTGTCGTCAGTTACTGTTGTGTCAATCGGAAGCTTAGTCGACAGAAAATCCCAAAACCAGATTTATTCCAAGAATTCAAAAAGTGTGTTCAACAAGTTCGAAACACGCGATTTTATATTCTTTTCGTTTCTACTTGGTCGATTATGCAAAAGCAAAAGTTGGAACCAAACCAAGTCCATAAGTTCGAAGAAAAAGACATTATTCAGTAAATGTTAACCCATTAAGCCAAAACCAGTTTCATCCGGAAACCAAAAGTTCAAAAATATCGTTTGATCGAAACGACACTCCCGCCGAAGATGAAATGATTCTTTAAAATCTTTCCTCAGCGGCAACAGTTCTTTCCACCGGTCCATGATATGTAGTCGTGGAGTTCATATTTAGTTCTCTTTATAGCCGGAACAATCAAACGAGAAACTCTTTTAGCTGGCTGCAAGAGCCGTGACAGCAGTGACTTCCAAATCAGACATAGTGAAACATATAAACAGCATCCATAGATCCAGAATTCTTTGATGTTGTTGAGCCATTTGTTGATTAGGCCCAGCGGTGTGTATCTATTTAGATTTTCCGTAATTCTTTGAGCGATGTCGTTATTTGGTTTGGTATCCGTGACGTCCGCCAGTTTTTGTAGAATAGTTGTAGTTTCTTCCATTGAAGCATAGATATCGTTTAAACTTGAGTGAGCACGCAGTTCGTTGAGTGCGCACATTGACAGCGGTTTATGGATTATTTCTTGAAAGTTGTTGAGAAATTTTAAGTTGTCATGATAAAAAGGGTGAAGAATGATAGAACCATTGTAAGGCCGAATAGAGCCTTCCACAGCACTGTAGATAAACAGATGTCCGTCGTCGTCATGTAGATACATCTCTTCGACCAATTTGCACTCAGAAGGTGCAGAATGTCTGTAAACTATTTTTGATGTAGGATCAAGAAATCCTTCTAGCCATGTGTCCTTCGCAGAAAAATTTAAGGGAATCCACTAAGTGCACTGAAGAGCAGGCATTGTTTTAATATTATACCTGTCAACTGGAGTGCATGGCCAGACCTGTAGCAGTTTGCCTTCAAGCCGCGCCATGACGCGAGAATCATTCAAAATGTGTCGAGCGATGAGAGTAGGCTCCGAATGCGCTAATAGTAAATCCATCTGCTGCATGCTGACCAAGGATCTGCAAAATTGGTTGAATGCAGCGTCCAATCTGACGGTTAGCGTGTCATGTAATCGTTCTTCGACTGCTTGCAGTTGCGCGGCAACTAAATCTGTGGCGTTGAATATTTGAGAGTTGTTGTGATTCATATGAAACTTTACTGCCACCCGTTTTGATCGGTTGGTGGTTATGGAATAGACGATGGGCATTCCTTGATCCGTTAACACTCCTCCAATTCCGTCGCAAAGGGCTACTCTGACGGGATTTGACATGTTCCAACTTAGCCCAATTTCTTGGTCATCGCTTAAAAACCGGCTGTTCCAGAAATTGCCCGAGAAATTTCGCCATTTGGAGAACTCACACTGAGCTTCCTTCACCGTATCCCAAACAAGCATCGATTTATCTGAAAGCTTGCAAGATTTGCTTGCGTAATTACATTTAGCTGTGTTTCCCAAATTGCTTTCCATCTGACCTCCGAATGATTCATACACTTTGCCTTTAGTAAGAAAGCAGTTGATTATTTCGTTAGAATACCAGCGACAACAATCCCAAAGATTCCCAGTCGTCCAGGGAAACTCTATTTCGTTGTTTGTATATGCTACAGCATCACTTCCAAGTAAAGCTCCATCTTGACATTTGTGGGTTTGTATCATATTATTGCATTCATCCTTTGACACTTCTTCAGGAGTTTCCTTCACTGTGTGATCCCATCCTGTCTTAGCAAATCCTGTCCATGCGGATTTAGTTGTCTTGATCTTTGTGCAGCGGAAAGCAGCGCTTTCATATTTTGCAATGTTTCGCTTGTAAACTGTACCACTACGTACCTCTGTGTGTGACTGATTTCGTTTAGGGCAGGAAGTCGTTACAGACAAGTCCAAAATAACTTTTGTTTCATGTGATTGACAAATTAGTGGATTTAAATTCTGCGCTGAAGAGAGCAACCAGAAACAATGCAGCAGCACAAGTAGGATTCGCAAAGATATTGAGCTTTGAAAACGCGTTGCAGTGGATCCGTTGCTAGGCGAGCAATCGGGTGACAGCAGGCTTGTATCTGTATCTGAGTCAGGATTCGAATCCATATTTCTGCTTCTAGTGACTCGTTTAATCCATTGTTTAGCGGCAGCTGCAGCTTTACGTTGTGGTCTTTGTGATGTTGCTGTTGAGACAGTATGGACAGTTTGGCCTCTCTCGTCGTTAGAATCATTCAGTGACGTTTCCAATGGATATGTATGAAGAACAGAACGAGTTAGTGTTTTGCCAGTAGCAAGCCGAACTTTCACAGACCGAATCTGCCCATCAGAACTATAAATGATGTCGCTTACTTGGCCGACATGCCAAGTGCCTCTCGGTCCGTCATCCTTTATGTGAACCACGTCATTGATGTTCGGTGTTTTCAGTTCACTTCGTCGTGGCTGTTTTAAGTCTCGTTGATGTTTTTCACGCAGACTCAGCAAATAATCGTTTTTCCAAATTTTCCAGAAATGGTTTAAGTGTGATTGACCCTTTTTCCAAGTTGCTAGCGGCTGATCCGTCGAGGTGATCTTATTTACAAAATCTGGGTCCGAGTATTGATCAACTGGGTACATTGGCAGCTAGGCTCCAGCATTCAGAGTAATAAAGTGTGCAGGAGTGAGACAATATCCAGATTTAAAATCAGCTCCTACGTAGGTTAGAGGGCGGGAGTTAATTGTAGCCTCGACTTCAGTTAGAATGGTTTGTAGTTGAATGAAAGTAAGACATACACTACCCAACGATTTTTTCAGGCTTTGTTTGACTGATCGGATAAGCCTTTCGTAGAAACCGCCCATCCAGGGTGCCCTTTCAGTTATGAACTTCCATTGAATGCCTTTGTTGGCAGTTTGTGCCTCTACAGCAGATTGGAAAGCATCTAGCGCTTTCTTGGTTAACTTGAATTGAGAAGCGTTGTCAGAAATGATGACTGTGGGTGGTCCTCGCCGACCACAGAATCTGCGCAGACATAACAGAAATTGATCAGCAGATAGGTCTGATACTAGCTCAAGATGAATGGCTCTTGTTGTGAGACATGTGAATAAACAAATCCAAGTCTTTTTGTTCGATCCGGGTTGATCTGTGTTCTTGACGTACAGTGGTCCCAAATAGTCGAGCCCAGTTACCATGAAAGGGCACATAGGGGTAACGCGGCTAGCAGGGAGTGGTGGCATAGGCGGAGCCTTGTATGGTCCGCCGTCAAATTTCTTGCACTGGAAACAGCTACGGATGTATTTGTAGACAACTGAGCGACCAGCAGGAATCCAGTATTTGCTTCTTATCATGGAAAGAGTGTGAGAAACCCCAGCATGCAAAACCAGACTGTGGTAGTTACGCACAACCAGAATCGTGAAGTGATCCTTCTTTGGCAACAATATTGGATACGTAGTTGGTTCGAGAAGTTGTGCGTTCTGAAGTCTGCCCCCACATCGTAATCTTCCCAGGGTATCTAGCCACAGATCCAATTTATAAATAAGTGGGTGGCTTTTGTTTTCGATCAGTGCAGTGACAACATCGGAGAAATGAAGTTGTTGGATGTAGCGAATCCATAGAATCTCTGCGTTGTTGATTTCTTTTGTAGAAAGAAATGGTTTGAATGTCGTTTTCCGACAGCAGAACCGAAGGCACCACGCTGTGACTCGAAGTAGTCTGGTGAGAGATGAGAAGTTGTTGTGATCAATTACAACTCCAACACCGCAGGCAGGTTGTTGAAATGTGGCCAGTGCATTCTCATGAATTTCAGTTCTGGCCATCGCTCTAGCTGTATCGTCACCATAATCGAACTTCGGCCAACTGTCTTCTGTGGTGTCAACTAAAAACGAGGGTCCATTCCACCAGAGCTGCAGATTCTTCAACTCCTCGCTGGAACAGAACGAGATGCGCAGTCTGCTGGATTCTGACCAGTGTCCACAAAACGGAAGTCCCCTTTATGAAGATCTTTAATTTGCTTAATCCTATTCCGAACAAAAGGTGTGAGCGACTTAGTTGACTGAATCCAGTGTAGAACGCATTGAGAATCAGTCCATAATATGTAACGTTGAACAGGAAATGGCAAAGCGGATATTACAAATCGCAAACATTTACTGCCTGTGTGGACAGCGATCAGTTCCAGACGGGGTATTGTGACAGACTTTCGAATTGGGGCCAGTCTCGCTTTGGCAAACAGCAGTTGAGACTGAATTTGAGCTGGGCTGGATATGATCAGGTATATGCAGATACCATAGGCCAATTGAGAAGCATCACAGAAACAGTGCAATTGGTATGATTCACCTGTTCCGACAAATCGATGTACCTGTAGTTGAGTTATCAATGATAAATCAGCCATGAGCCTTACCCATTCGTCCTTGGTTTCTTCAGATACTGGAGTATCCCAGTCAACCTTATCCTTCCACAATCGTTGTAGTAGCAGTTTTCCTTGAAGAACGGAGGGACAAACAAGACCCATTGGGTCGAAGATGGAAGCAAGTACGCGCAGAATAGAGCGTTTGGTTGTAGTCCCACGACTGCTGATTTCTTTCATACTCGGCAGACTGATCACATCCTTTTTAGGATCCCATGGCAGTCCGAGAATCTTGCAACTGCCAGTTGCTCGATCGTAGGCGGGAATGAGTTGTAGAAGGTCTTCAGAGTTTGTAATCCATTCTCTTACATTCATGGAGGCCTCACAAAACATCTTCTTGGTAGTTTCATAGAAGACGATGGCTTCTTCAGCAGTTTGCACCCCAGTGATAATATTGTCAACGTAGATGTTTTGCAAAATTTTCTTTGCAATATCTCCACCATTTTGTTGCAGATGATATTGAATTGTTGCCCCTAGCAGAAACGGACTTGAGATAATTCAGGGGACTCTAGTGAAACGATAAATTTGAACATTTCTATCAGTAGATAGAATTGAAGGATTTTTCAGCCAAAGAAACCTTGTGACGTCACGCTCAGATTCTTGAAGACCCACTTGCAAAAAGGCCTTTTCAATATCAGAAGCAATGGCAATTTTGTTCAAGCGAAACCTGATCAGAATAGCTACGATGTCATCCAAGATGACAGGACCTCTATATAGGCATTCGTTCAGACTCTGTGAATTCTCAGTCGTTTTGGCTGAGGCATCGTAGACGATGCGAAGCTTAGTGGTTCGACCAGGCGTGATAACTGCATGGTGTGGAATGTAGTGGAGTCTTTCAGCTGGTCTAGATGACGCGCTGACCTTTTCAATTATACCCTTACTCAATTGGTCTTCAATTACATGCTGATATTGGTTTAACACGGTTAGTTCGGACTTGTACCGACGAATTAACGCATTTAGTCTACCAAATGCTAATTGGTAGTTAGAAGGCAAGTCTATAGTGGCCTCCTTCCAAGGCCAGGTAACATAGTAACGAGACCTTTCGTAAACAACAGTGTCATTGAAATTTTTTAAAGCAGCTTCGTCTCCCGGATCATCTTGTTTATCCATGATCCCCAGTGTCTCCAGATCCCAGAGAAACTTTAGTTCCTTGGTTCGTATATCGCGCAGACTTAGTGTTGATTGAAATTCCAGTATATTGTGACCAGAAGTGTAAAGTGCAGTTGAAGACAAGGTTGTCGTATTTGTGGTGACGCCATTTGATTCTGAATAGCGGCCACCAAGAAGCCATCCCAAAGATGTGCTGATCAAATATAGACTGCTTGAAATCGGAATTTTGTCACCGTTGAGAAAATCCCGCATATAGTCAGCACCAATCAGAAAGTCAATCGAGACGTTCTCTGATGTAGCGGAATTTTGTCTGCCATTGGCAGATCACGGAACAGCTTCACAAATTTGCTATAGCTGAACGGTGCTGTTTGAATGCTTCCTGTTATCGTTGGAATGACGTTTACCGTGAATTGAAATGGTTTACCATTCGATAGTCGTACAGTGACTTCAGAAAACTTCGTATTTGTTGTTTTTGGTGAAGTTGAGCCAAATACAAAAATTGATAAACTTCCTGTTGATGAAGCTTGCAGTTGCAGCTTTTCAGCAAGTCGTTCAGTGATGTAACTGCGTTGGCTACCGTTGTCAAAAACACCTCTAGTTGTTACTGTTGTGCCGTTGTAACCCATAAAGGTTGCAGTCACCGTCTGCAATAAAGATACTTCACTAGATGCCAAAAGGTGATACTCACTAGCTGGTTGTTCGAGCTCTGGTTGTTTTTCCTTTTGATACTCTTCGAGCTCTCTGGAGTTTGATTTGTTGATTGGTGGATCGTTAGCAACCATACTGGCAGATGGACGAAGATCAGGGTATTTGATGTGGCAAATACTTGAGTGGTGCTGCCTAATTGCCTTGCAGTGAAAGCAGGGCTTGGTGCGCGTGCACCGTTGAATTGAATGAGAAGGACCCAGGCAGTTGAAACAAAGTCGTTTGCTTGCCAGTCTTTGCTTTCTAGCTCGTGCTGTCGTGACGCGTTGACACTGATCAGCAAAGTGACCACTTTGATCGCAGAAAGGACAAACTCTAGCTTGCCCACTCGAAGATGGTGTTGATTGAACCGGTTTAGACAGTTGTTGACGCGGTTGCAGTCTTCTTTGTGACGAATGGCTGGCAAGAGCATTTGTTGTTGGAAACGTTCTTCGTCTGTACTTGGTTGTAATATCCTTACCATTAACAGGGTTCAGCTGCTGTGGCATTTGTTTTGCAGTGGAAGAGTTGTGGTTTTGGTAAGCTGTTTCGCAAATTTGCAAATGTTGTCTTAAGTGTTCTCTTAGCTTATCGACATTCCACTCTTCTTCATCCTGTTGCCGCTCCTTTTCCATTTGAACCAGTACTGAAGGTGGCAGCTTTGATCTTATCAGTGTAGAAAAATGTCGATGATTGACATCTTCGCCTAAGGCGTGCAAACCGTTCAAATGTTGTTCCACCTTGTCGATGACGGATCGAAGATCCTTCAACTTCAGAGCTTGTGGCAAATCAGCCAAAGCAGTGTAGTGAGCATCGATTATGAAATCGGTATTTCCGTAACGTTCGTTTAACATAATTGATAGCTGCGGAGTAATTCGCTTCAGTGATGGCCAGACCAGAGATGGTATTTGCAGCATCCGCAGTTAGTTGTGCTACCAAAAAACTCATTTTGTCGACTGCAGTCAGAAATTGGTTGTTGTGGACAGTTACCTTGAAGCGGTCCCAAAAATTCTGCCAATTCAGAATGTTGCCGTCAAAAGGCGGAAATGTCAGCTTAGGCAACTTCGTTGCTGCAGCAACACCGGGCACCCGTTGTGTCTGTCGCAGCACGTCAGCCATAGGTTGATTTGCTTCCCTTAAGGCAGCACGATCCGCTTCGGCTTTTGCTTCTTCCTTTTCTCGATTCAGCTGAGTCGAAAGTTGTCGTATTGCAGAGTTGAGCTCAATTAGAGCAGTATCAACCACAGTGATCAATTCTGAGTCGTGTTCTGACTGTTGTTCAGCAGCGTTGACATCTGTTTTGCTGGTCCATTGATGGCCCACAAATTGTCGTTGAACGTCTTTGAAGGTGTCCCTTCTTACAGTGAGTGTATCACGGTAGCTGATCAGTTGGTCCAAATGGGCATTTCTTTCATCGGCGTTGTCGAAGTGCAATTGAATTTCGGGCTTAGCTCTGCGGCAGTTGTCAAGCTCTCGGCGAAGCGGAGGCAGAGCTCGTGAAATTGATGCCATACGGTAGTGGCACACCTGAATGTGTAGTTGAACTGAAGTGAGCAGGTGAAGTAGTTCAACAAAGTGAAGAATATCCATAGGCCGTCCCACAGCAAAGATGATGCAAGGTCATAACGTAGATAGTTAGCAGCTCTGCTACCAAAATTTGTTGTGTCAATCGGAAGCTTAGTCGACAGAAAATCCCAAAACCAGATTTATTCCAAGAATTCAAAAAGTGTGTTCAACAAGTTCGAAACATGCGATTTTATATTCTTTTCGTTTCTACTTGGTCGATCATGCAAAAGCAAAACTTGGACCCAAACCAAGTCCATAAGTTCGAAGAAAAAGACATTATTCAGTAAATGTTAACCCATTAAGCCAAAACCAGTTTCATCCGGAAACCAAAAGTTCAAAAATATCGTTTGATCGAAA
>JASAND010018836.1:0-71436 GCA_030248195.1 Trissonchulus latispiculum
AACAAAGATATTTTATTGATCATTTGCTTTAACACATAAACATACAAGTTTTGGGGGGTGAAGGGGGGGGTTATACTACTTGCACTGTATTTCTTACTCTAAATTTCTGTACGCAATTTTCGGGGTTCGCCCCAATATCAAGCATAATTTTCAAGTAAATGTGGTCTCCTTTTGGACCATTTTAGGGTGTCATCTTAGTCTAGGTTTTTGTATTAGAATTGTATAGTAGGTAAGTAGGGCTTTTCTAAGAACATTTGGGTAGGTAGATAGTTATTTTTAAGCATGTACTTTTCAGCAAATTTTGGGGTAGGCCGTCTATAATTGAGTCTGTGCTCTTCATCGGCGGTTAAACTCCGTTCGGTAGGATTCACTTAGGTTATCTTGGCGAGGTTAGTTGGGTCGACTGGAACTACATCTCCTCCAGGTTCGACGTTCTCCTTGTGCACAGTTTCCCACTCGTAAAGTTTGGTTGTTCATACACTTCCAACTTTACACAGTGATGTCGTCAAAAGCGGGTCTTGCTGGGTTTCTTGACGGAGATTACTTGTGTTTCATGTATCCTGAAAGAATTGAATATCAAAATGTTCATATGGTGTTTCGAGCTTTTAGCTTAAAGGAATGGATTTTTGCAATGACAATTTGTGGACCGCCCGTCCTAATTCTTGTCTTAGGATTAATCTTAAAAGCACACATAGCAGCAATTCGAGTGCAAACCCTTGCGGTAGCTTTACAGCTCATGCTTTGGATATTTTTCTGTTTGATTGGAAACCGCCTAAGCCTAGGATTGGCTGGAATGATACCCGTGGCTCGCTCACCATTTAAAAATATGGAAGATTTGGCACTGAGGCTTCAAAGCGGCACCTGTGTCGTCGTTACTAGCGATTATACAATAGAGGTATTCCCGGAAATTTTCCAGGAGCTAACAGAGGATTATCTACTGCAGTTGACTCACAGAAAACAAGAACTTTATCGACAATTTCGTCATGCCTTTTCAGAATTTCCCCCAATCATATACAGTGATCAAGAGGATTACTTCCGTCAGTGGGTGTTACTCAGCAACGCAGTTGACAAATTTGGATGTGCGGTTTTGGCAGCGGAAGAAACGGAAATTGCAGGACTGACACTAGCATTGCCGGAGTACAGCACTCAGGTGCATTCCCACACTTGTGGTTGCTCCGTACAGTTACGTTTACAGTTGGAAATCCAAACGATTTGAGGAAAGGATAAATCAAGCATTTGCCATTGGCAGTATTGATGATTTAGTGGTTACTCTGGTAAAAAGACAACAAATGGTCGACAGAAGAGGACAAATTAGGCAGAAATCGAACGATAGCGACAGTGAACCTAATGCTGTTAGGGACCTTACGTTTCATCATTATTATGACAGTCTGATTATCCTACTTATTGGTTATATAATATCTCTACTGTGCATCATAGTGGAACTAATCGCTAATCTTAAGCAGATCCGGACTGATAAATCGAATGTTCCTCAAAATTCTTTTGTGTTCTATTTCCGGAATGAGAACTCAGATAACTTAAGACAATCCTAAAGAGGGCCAAGTATTACAGCCCACAATAAAATTTCTCAAATTCCAGCAAAAACTAGTTACTTCATTGTGTAGGTAAACAGCAAAGTCATACTAGCGTTTTCGAAAACGAGGCGGTGTTACATTTCATTAAATGTGTACGTAAGTACCTGGTTTCCTTTTCCCGTGTAAATGGACCTCATAATAAATGCAACAATAATAGTGTTGACTTTATTCAAGCTACAAGCGTCATATCATGGATATACCCATGAATGAACGCAATTGCTTTGGAGAGTGTACATTTAATATGTTAGCTTATAGTAACATGACCGTTCGAGTACAGTGGAACGGGATGCGTAACAGCGTCAAGAGTACTTAATAGGTATGCCAGCAGGCAGGAGCTCATAGAAAGAAAGGAAAGCCTTTCAGCTGTCACATTCTTACCTGCTACACACTCTCAGTAAGCTCAACCCGAAGCCAGCTATGCTTTTCTGGCGAATATGACGTTGATCCAACATAAATACAGGTATTAGGCGTTGAAAGAAAGATATTAAGATTCTACAACGGAGATTCTTTAAACTAGGTACGAAGACAACCTCAAGCAAAGCCTACAGTACGGCAGCTTCGGCTGAGTCTAATCTTCCCAGGCCAACTCACTTCTTTCGAAATTTCCGACAAACTCTAATATTCCAAATGAATTACGGTAAACTGGTAAACTAGTAGCTAGTAAATCTCAGTATTTCAATCTAAATGTACAAAGTGTACATATTTAGTTAGGGATAAAAATAGTTGCAACGCAACTGTAAGCAAGTAAAGAATGACTAAAATGGTACGTTAACCATTTAACTAGAAACCAGAAATACTATACACTGGTAAAAGTAAGAGATCATTTAAAACTTGAATCTCGGAGCCTTTTCCACAAGGAGTAGGGTAAGAGTTAAAATTAACTTGATATATTTTAAAAATAAAGATAAAAGATAGATAGGTAAAGACTGGTAAGGATGGAAAGACAATGAACAGAGTTGAACAAGTTAAAAGTATTCATTTTAACTCTACTCTACTCAACACTAACCTTTCTTGAAAAGGCTCATGGAGAAGGACCTACCGAAATCGCTACAGGTCCTACATGGAAGGGACATTTAAAATCAAGGCGACATTGGCACACTAGTAGTACTGTAGACAAGACTGATTAATAACACTTCTAACATAAATAAACAACATGGCTGGAACCTTTGGCACTATTCAGTTTGATGAATGTGGCAGCATATACGGAAAGTATACGGACATAGTCTCCTCGCTTCCATTGACGTTACGAAAGGCCAAACAAGACCGGTAAATGCACAGAAACCCACAATTAAAACAAGAAAGGAATATAAAAATAGAGAAAAACAAGACATTTTAAGTTAAACTTCTGAATGACCTATGGTTTATTAAAGTAAAATACACGAAAGAATACTGTACGACAACAGAACAGCATGGTTGGATGGCATCAAAATAAGTAAAATCAAGATTAAGAAAGGTTAGTTTCGACGAAAATCCTAGAAAACAGTTAATAATAGTAAATTAGGACATCGGATATTAGAACTAGAAATCGTTAAATTTTAAGATAAAGTTTAAGAAACGGTTAGAATTTTAAGCATAGTTTTAGGCATTAAGCAAATAATTAATGCTTTAAAGCCGTAACCCATTAATAGTCAAAACGAAATATGTACGTTAAAACAAATTGGAATCATTTCAAAATCAAGTCAACCAATTACTAGATACGTTGTTGGTCTCGATTTGATAAATAGAGATCTTTTCATCAGCCAAGCTGGAAACAAACTATCAAATTACCTTTTGTGTAATAACAGAGAAATGCTAGCTTTTAGAGTGAATTGTGGGAATTTTTTCATTGCTGAAATGCTACCCTATATCATGTCTTGACTAACGTAGAATGGTGCACTGCTCGGAATCATGATATCAATAACGCCTTGATGCTGGTGAACTATAAACGGAGTATTTTAAACGTTTTCTTTTGTATTTATTGTATTTACCAATACACGTGTTTTCACGTAATTCCTTCCAGTAGACAGACATGGTACCTTCTTTGCAATTTCTTTCGATGAAATTTGCTTTATTGAATTTTTGACAGTTTTGTGAAGACTAATTTTCATAAGCAGCAGTAATGAGCATAACATAGAGTATATATATCCAAGTATAACCATATCTGACATTTTTTATATTTTCTATCGTGTTACCACTCCCTCAGCATATAGATATCGCAGCAATAGCCTATTAAAGCGATGGAATAATTGATGCTTGCAGTTAACTGTTGTATTGCGCAGAATAGAATATGGACAAACTCTTTTCTCGAGTAGAGAATTTTATATATTCAGTACATATGATTTTTTTCTGCTACGCTTCAGGCGCCAGGTTTTCGATAGTCGATTTTTAGATAGAGGTAACACATATACAACGCTCAGATCGAGCTAACATTTCTTAGATGAAATGACCATTACATCTTTAATGCACATTATACATTCAATGTGACAGCGGATTGTATGCAAATTAGACAGCTGCACAGCGGGCAGCGGCTAACTTAATCATTATATATACATTTAAGCAGTGAAACTTTGATTTGCAAGTGCTAGTTTGCGAGTACGTCTACTTGAAATGCAAGTGCGGATTTACAAGCGTTTTTCATAAAACATTTCCGCACACTGGCGGAAATTAGCTAAGCAAAGTTGCGGAACTTGAAGAATTTACAATGCAAGTGCAAGTACTTGAGACGCAAGTACCAGTAAAAGAGAGTTGACCACTACTTCTCCTGCTTCTCTCGCAAGGTGTGGATTCCTTTTGGAGACATCCTCTTTGAGAACCATTATTCGTTACTTTGAGTTGAAAAGTCATTTTCATATCAAACTATAGCTTAACATTTTCTTTATCTAATGAATACAATGAAACATATTTTGGCTGTCCAATGGTTTTTACTGATTTTTTAGAATGAGTGTAGTTTTCCAGTTTTTGCAGACTAGTCAATTTTTTCGTAAACATCGGTCATATCATTTGATACCTGGCTGTATTTTGATAGCTACGTTTGATTATTTGGAGATTCAAATAGCTGGAAACCCTTTTTATTTATGAAGAAATCGCTCTTCCTTCGTTATGCAGACATTAGCAAAAACAATATGCAACCTGGATATTGCCTATTTTCTCAACTTTGACAAGCGGTCACTTGAGCTAGTGCAAAGATTTGGACTGAGTAAAGTGAAATAATCTCTGACCAAACGATTTAAATTAAACGAATCAGAAGATTACAAAGGTTCCACTGAGTGTATGCATATCAAATTCCCGACCTCAGGTTACCCTAGCCAACTGCGAAACGAATGACAAGGCTAAAAAATAAAGCGAGTTTACTGTAGAAACTTACAAAGATATTCAAAGCGGGCAAATAATTTCAAAATAAATTCAACAAAGACACCGGAGCAATTTGACCAGAAAAGAAAATAAGAAGAGACAAACCGTTGACAGATAACAAAATCCAATGCACGCCCAAAAATTACTGAAGTGTAAGAAATAACCTCGGACTACACAACAGGAGTTACCCTTGAAGATTGAATTTGAGCGCCCAGTTTTGAACAAGAGTGAGAATTACTTAAGTCCGGCCTTGGACCGTACACAATAGCACAATTTTACGTTGACTGTTCATGAATTTAGCATTACATTTTAATAATTTTGAAATGGAAGTGTAAGAAATGACGGAAATAACTTCACACTAGGAAGCAGCAGTTGGGGTAACTAAAAATCCAGGGTATTTCTGTGTAGAACATATCTGCTAAGTGATAGAGAAAAGCACAGAAAGAGGCACAGTATCACAAAAGGCATACTCACCCTCTTCTGTAGTTACAGTCGTTTCAAATTCTAGATTACTGGATACATCCGACACAGACGTATTCCGTTGTCCAGTGGACATCGCAAATATGAAATAAAAGACTAAAACATAAAATACAAAATATAAAATAAATTGTATATATGTAGTGCATAAGTGTACATTGCAAACCCTAATCACTTTAAAAATATAAGAATGTGTATACGTAAAATAACATAGTGCAAAACATAGTTGGTGCCTTGGAGTACAGGCAATATATATCCTCAGATGAGTGCTCAAAGCCCCATGCGTCTCATCACCCAGCCTCACCAGGTGCGCACCTGGCATGGGGAAACTGGGTGGATATATATTTACTCCAAGAGTGAAAGCTACACGAATATACACAAAAAAGTTATTGTTTTTTTTAAAAAATCAACAGAAAATCGAGATAAGGAATTTTATAATAAAAAAATTTTTTAAAAGAAAGTATTTTTAATTAAAAAATCTTTTAACTAAAAAAATTTTTAGTAATAAACTTTTATAGTAACCTTGCATAGTAAATACTCCACAATCACTGGATAAATTTGCTCGAATTTTTGCAAAAACTACATCTATGATAGAAGCCTACGGGACACCAGCTTGTTGGAAAATGACCATGCTTCTGATGCCTAAAATTCATCGGGTCTTGTCTCGATTACCCCCTACCGCTCGAAATGTTAAAACCTCATCATTTAAGCAAAAATTTGGTATGGATATGTTTTCGACCACGCTGAGTTCAAATATCGCAAAAGTTTTCGATTTCACGAAATTCGAATTTTTTTCAATTCACAGGGGCGAGGGGAACCGAAAATTTTTTGTCTTCGATTTTGCTGAAAAGTTGAATACAGGATATTCTGGGGCGTAGAACACAAATCTTAAGTCCGATTTTCGATTCGTTAACTCAGCATAAACTAACATCTTAGCTCACAACTTTGGTCTACCGAACCCAGAAAACGCTCAATAAAAACGGACTTCTGATTCGTGTTCTATGCCCCAGAATACCCTGCATTCAACCTTACAGCAAAATCTAATTCTAAATTTTTCGGTTCCCCTCCCCCCTGCGAATTGAAAAGACCTAATTTTGCGAAATCGAAAACTATTGAGATATTTGAACTGAGCGTGGTCTAAAACATGCCCATACAAAATGTTAGCTCAAATGGTCAAGTGTGAAGAATTTTGAGCGGTGTGGGGAGAGTCTAGGAGACAAGACCCAATCAATTCATCTAACACGTACGCAGCGCGCTCTATTGACGTCACATCGTACGCCTGCCAAGTGACAATCACTATGAATATGTTTTCTTAAAAAAGTTTATCGTAATTTGTTTGAATGTTTAACCACATATATAGATGATATCCAATAATGAGGTATGTGTAGTTGGCACTCCTGAGTTTCCTTTTGTTAGCGAGACGGTTGACAGAAATGATGAACACTGCTACGATAGAGGAGCCGAGGCAACCGCAGTCTGCCTGATACTACATCAAACAGGCTTTATCACAAAATGGATTAAGGTAATAGTTTATATACAGGGTTAATCAATGATGGCAGTACAAAATAATTGAAAAATCTGGTGCCATTTTGACTCATACTTAAATGAATGCTTACATAGCTTGTGTTATGAGCACTGAATTAGTGCAAGCAAGATGAGTAATGTATAGGCCACTGAACCTACGCATCATTTTAATACTTGACTATGACTTGCTGCATTATTGTACAATTTTTATAGAATTTTGCATGCCGCATGCCTTTAGTTAGCAAGCAAGGCCTCTGGCTACTAATATACAAACAAGAGTGCATAATTGCACTATTATTAAGAAAAAGAGTAAGCCGCTAGAGGGTTTGTCTTCGTGGCATTGCGTAACAGTGCTCCGACCACAATAAGCGAATGTTCCTCCGTTTGGGGGGGGCGCATGCCCCTCTCCGTTTGGTTGGGGGGGGGGGGGGTAGCCAAAAAGAAGTCTCCGTTTGGTGGCGTGTAGTCAACAGCCAATCAGATTGCAGAACCCTCCCTCCGTTTGGCCGTTTGGGGAGGACTAGCAAAGAACTATGGTAGTTGCAGCTTATTTCCAAAAAGGGTTCCCGTTTGGGCAGGGCCACTAAAAGTTGTCCCCGTTTGGGGGGTCGCCAACAGACAATCAGAATGAGCAAACTTAGCCTGCTTGAGCGTCCACCCAAACGGAGACCTCTTTCAGCGACCCACCCCCCCCCCCAAACGGGGACCACTTTAGCTACCTCCCCCCACCAAACGGGGACCAGTTTCGGCTGCCTCCCCACCAAACGGAGCCTGTTGCCCCAACCTAAATGTGGAAACATTGGTTGGAGCACCGTTATACAATTCCAAGAAGAGGAGCCCTGTAGTGGTCTACTCTTCTTCTGATACACAGAAGAAAATCATGGACTCTAAATACAAACCTTACAATGGACTTCAGCTTGCTGACGGCTCAGTCAGCGAATACGACAAGCGAAATCCTGAAAATCAGCATTAAGTCGTACTCCAAATCCAAAACAATTTCGCAAACTCAGTCTATTAGGCGACTATGTGAGCGCTATGTTAACTTTTAGTTTGTGTATATATAATAAGTATAAGCAACATAATTCTTTAAATTTCTATAACTTTAATTTGAATTAATTTGTAATTTTTAAATTTTAATTTTAATTTCTCTGCTTATAGTCGCCAGATCACGAAACCACTCTGGACGTTCTGTTCAACGGGACCGCGCAAATCACCGGCTACACTGAGCCCATGCTCAGTGCCAGAAACAGCCGGATCATGAACGCTGTCTGGTCATCCACAGCGGGTCTGGCTGGATTTCTGGACGGAGATATGCTCTGCTTTTTGTATCCTACAAAAATTGAATATCAACATGTCCACATGGTTATGAATTCCCTCAGCTTAGAGGAGTGGATTTCAGCACTACTCGTTTACGGGCCACCTGTCCTTGTTCTTGCCGTTGGCTCAATTCTGAAAATTCTGATTAGCAAAATTCGAACTCACCTCCTAGAAGTTTTTCTACTACTAATATTTTCCATACTTCTCTCGTTGATTGGAAATCGCCTGAGCCTGGGACTGGCTGGGATGATCCCCGTAGCCCGCCGACCCTTTAGAAACATGGAAGATTTGATCCAGAAAATTCAGAGCCGTACCTGCGCCGTCGTAGCCAGCGAATATACGACGGACGTTTTTCCGGAAGTTTTTCGGGAACTACCCGAAGACTATCTCCGTCAGTTGACGGAAAATAAGCAGGATTTTCATAGAAAATTTCGTCAAGCCTTTGCGAAATTCCCTCCGATAATCTACAGTGAGCAGGACGATTTCTACCAACAGTGGATGGTGCTTAGTGGTGCAGTCAGCGATTTTGGTTGCGCCGTGCTGGCAGCCGAAGAAACCCTGATAGAAGGCTTGACAGCAGCCCTAACCGATTACAGTACCCAAGTACAGTGCGATCCTACCTTTATGGTTGCTCCCTACAGTTACATCTACAGTTCCAGCTCTAAGCGATTTGAGGAGCGACTTAACCAGGCCTTTGCGGTCGGTAGTATCGATGACTTAATCATCACCCTGGTTAGAAGACAGCAAATGGTGGAGGGTAAGGGACAGGTTAAGATTCAGCCAATAGCTCCGGAAAGTGACAGAGAGCCAAACTCGGTACGAGGTCTTACCCTACAGCATTATCATGATAGCTTGATTATCCTACTTATTGGTTACATAATATCGTTGGTTTGCATTATCCTGGAAGTAATCCTAAAACAGGTAAGCAGATATAGCTTTGCAGGAAGACTCAATTTTGATTCTGGTACAACGGAAACTTCAACCTGAATGATTTATGTCACAAATCGAACTCCTCAAAAGTTGAGATCAGGCAGCTCAACGCTTCAACTTTGCAACAAACGCCATCAAAATCTGAATGGTCTTTACTTTGAATCTGACAACTTACGCACGAACACTTGCAAACAGTTATTTTAAAACATCTTTTTATGTCTACTTTTGGTTGTCTACCATTGAAGGTGAACAGAAAATAATGCGCTTGGGTAAGCAGTATACGTTCTACTGCTACGATAGACTCCGACTACAGATAATAAATAACATTTTATTCACTACTCTGTATATATGTCCTTCTTAGCAGTGTTGATAGTAATTTCTTTGCTTTCTTTAAATTATCTGCCACATATAGTCCTCAGTTATTTGAGACATCAGTGTTGGTAACAACCTGGGGTCAGTTTCAAAAAAATGTTCTCGAGTTCTCGAGTCTAGCAGCTATGTAAACTATGCTGGAAGTTTTCGAGATCCGCATGTCGCATTGCATTGCAAGTCATACTGAAAAAGTTCTCGAGTTCTCGAGTCAAGTTCTCTCTCTGGTCGATTTTCGACCAGAGAAATTTTTGCCAATTCGAGTCCTACTCGAGAAATTTTTGAAAATCTCAATTTATAAATTTTGTCTTCCTGCTCCAATAATTTGCGTAGGTGGCAAAATAATTCACCATGAAATTTTCCGCAGATACATTTTAATTCTTAATAGAGAGGAGGTTGTTGTCAATGAAACAAACTACTCGAGAACTTGAGAAGGTTTTCAATGAAGCTGGTCCCTGAAGCGTGTTAAATGCTACCGTTTTGACTTAGACCATTTAGTTTTGATTAGAATTTTGATTTTGATCGAAATAGTCAGTTATTTGTGTTTAAGGTTTTTATCAAAGTTTCCGAGAATTTATTCTGATTGTTAAGTTTAATAGTTTTGGTATGGCACAAAACGTTGGTGACATCAAGACCATTTTGAACACAAATCGGATCTAAGTGAAAAGCAAAGAACCATGGTGAAGTTAACTGTCACTTATTAGACTGGACGATTTTCGAGGAATGGGCACTGTTCTGGCATCTATGGGGGCGTTACCTTATTCCAAAAGATATTGTTTCAGTCTTCAGTTTTCTTAATTTCAACTCTTGCACCATGGCGTTTGAACTTGAATTTCCCCGATACGTATTCTACTACCTTGTATCATTCTGACAGAAAAATTTAGGCTCCCAGTCACTACATTAGATTTTGGGGTCTTGTCTCGTTCACCCCCCACAACTCAAAATTTTTAAAACTTGGCCAAATCAGCTAACTTCGGTAGGGGCATATTTGCGAGTTTTCGACGTCGCGGAGTTCTCAAATATCCCAAAATTTTTCAGTTTCGAGAAATTAGATTTGCAAGGGGCACCAAGGGGAAAATATTTTGTCTTCCATTTTGCTGTAAACTTGTATATATATGTAGGGGTTTTCGGAATCGCTGAACACGAGTTTTTCGATTCATCTTTTCGTTAGATCGTATAAACTTACATTTTAAGCTTTACAACGTTATCGTATACTGAACTAACGAAAAGTTGAATCAAAAAACGAACTTCAGATTCGTGTTCAGCGATCCCGAAACCCCTTTATACAACTTTTCAGCAAAATCGCGAAGACAAAAAATTTTTCGTTCCCCCTTGCGAATCGAAAAAAATCTAATTTCGCGAAATCGAAAAATTTTGTGAAGTTGGATCGCAGCGTGGTTGAAAACAAGCCCATACCAAGAGTTTATAATAGGAAGAGTGGGACACTCAGCCCTTCCTAATGTTTTAAGCTTGCAATATGCTCGAAACATTAAGGCCAAAATCTCGGGGGGGGCTTCTTAGCGTGTAAACATAGCACGCTGACATTTTTCAAAAACGGGCGTTTTCGGTAAATTAAATACTATAACTTGAGCTAGGAAAGTCGTACAGCGATAATTTTTATATCATTATGTTGCGTAGAATGTGATCGTTTTAATGATATAAAAATTATATAGTTCGCTTTTGGCTATCTCTTACAAATCTGGCAACAACGTAACACATTTTGAAGAAATGATGAAATTCCTAAAATTTCCGTGGAAAGGATGTTTTATTGCCGGATTTGTAAGAGATAGCCAGAACCGAACTACATAATGTTTATATCGTTAAAAAGATCACATTCTACGCAACATAATGATATAACAATTATCGCTGTACGACTTTCCTAGCTCAAGTTATAGTATTTAATTTACATCCCCGTTTTTAAAAAATGTCAGCGTGCTATGTTTACACGCTAAGAAGCCCCCCCGAGATTTTGGCCTTAATGTTTCGAGCATATTGCAATCTTAAAACATTAGAAAGGGCTGAGTGTCCTACTCTTCCTATTATAAACTCTTGCCCATACTAATGTTTGCGGCCGGCCGAGGTTTCGAACCAGGCACAATCCAGACAAAAACCAGATTTGGAGATCATTTTAAGCTTAGTTGCTCTAAATCGTAAATTTCTGACTTTGCATCCCGGCCGGCGACCGGCCGCCCGGTAGCCGGCGGCTGGCCGGCAGGCCTCCAACACTAGCCCATACCAAATTTTAGCTCATTTTGAGCAGTGAGGGGGGGGGGTAAACGAGACAAGACCCAGACACTGGAACTCCTGCAGCACAGAAACAGCCTTCACGAAAGGTCAAATCGATTTACCGTCTCTACCGACTCCAGCTATTCATTCTTAACAGAGCGGTAATTGAGTACCGCGAATGAGCACGAATACGGACGATCATTATGATTACAGCCGCCATGCTACGTAACACTTTACAGCAGATGAACAGAGCACAGGTTCTTGCCAAAACGCTTACGACCCTTCAATGCTGAGAGGAAACTTCTCCAGAAAGCTTTGCAGTTCTCAGATAAATATATACCTAACCTGTTTAAAATTATCAAGACTCAGTTAGTTATTTATTATATTAAATTAGTTGGCAGTAAGCACAATACATACTACTAACATACTATGATTGTAAACCATAAATCCAAAATAAAAATAATTATGCAATGCAAACAAACTATACAAAAATGCATAAACTGACACTTACCAGCACAAGTTACTACAAGAAGGGGGATTCTAGGAGGTCCAAGACCCTCCCCAGCCAGACAAATAAGGTCCTACCGTCATCTCCAGTGTATTGCTGTCATTAGAGAAAATGTAGGCAAAGCAAACTGTTAAGAAAATGCCTGTTCCCAGATCGTGGTTTCAAAATTATTACTTGCAAAATTTATATTACAGTTAGTTCAAGACAAATCACTCAAATTTATGGTTAAGCTAAAAGCACGCAATTCCCCACAAAACTTTCCTGTCAAGAGGATAGGCCTGTCAGTTTCCCTGCTGAGACAATCCTCCTTCCACCTCGAAAAATCCCCGTTAATTACACCACGTCAATTATATGCGTATAATAAGCAAATTGAATTCGTTTACAAACCCAAACCTGTCTGACTAGCTACATATATACTACTTCATGACATAACACCTCTCTCTACATCCTAGGAGTTAGTGCATCTAACTAAAAACCACGAATTGTCACATTAATGTCACCAAGAGTACATAATACATATGTATTATGTACTCTTGATGTCACTAATGTCATTAATGTCACATTAATGCGATCAAAAGTACATAATAGGTAAACACCAAAAAGCATTATTCCATCAATATTACGCTATTCAATCAGAAATAATGAAACAGTTCTCTGCTAACCGGCATCACATATTACCACCCAATAAGTGAATCCAATTTATGTCCAGTAAAATGCCTAATTTTCAAACTCAGCTAAGAAACTACACTACTGTAGTCGAAAAATTAAAATTTTAAACTAGGTTTTTAAGATAATTTACGATACTTATAGTTATTTATTGATAACAAAATCATGAGCCGAACGTTTTTGAAAATAGACAGAAAAAATCAAACAGGACTTATGAAATTTTTCCACGTTTTTATACTCCATTTTAATTTCAATTCAACCATCAAACGACATGTTTCTTTGGAAAAGGAATCCCGCACAACAGAAACACAATTCAGGGCAAGAACGTTTATTTATAAAATCCTTAAAAAGAACAAGGAACAGCAAACGTAATGAAGGACAAATAGTAGGCCCTACTCAAAAATGCAAAATTACAAGATAACAACCAAATCTGATCATGATAGTTAATGGAGATTAAGAAAAAGTCATGGACACCCGTTAGAACAGGATTAAACACCGGCCAGGATTCATGAAAGTAGTAGCCTGCAAAAGTTGTTTCCAATTGATTTGCACGATTTCAAATTTCAAGTCGCAATCTGACCCATCGGTTTCAGGGTGTCAGAAACCTAAAACGCAAATTAGCAACAAACATTAGCAATTAGCAAAACTATCCATAGGGCCGTCTCATGTCAACGCAAAATACTCTGAAATGGAGTATTTTCAATTCTAAAGACAATGATTATCAAATAGTAAAAAAACTTCGTTCAGGTCCAAAAGCCCAGCCAGAGATTAATGTGAACGGGACTGGCCGAGGGCGGAAAAAAAACTTGGAAAGCGAGCCGGACCGGGCCGGGTCCATTTCTTAAACTACCACCCTAGATTTTGGTTTGATTTTTACACCTCCTCCCTTTTTCAAAATCCTGGATTAATTTAATTCAAAAGGCCTGGATTGGGCGAAAATCCAAAATTATTCAAACGGTCCACGTCGACCAAAAAGTCCACTGACCAGTCCGGGCCTGAAAAGCCAGACCAATGAAGGCTTTTATCCGATAGTGTACAACAAACTAGGACGTTGAAAAGTTGTAATGTAACTTTTTCCGATACTACAGCAGAAACATTTGATCAAGTTTGAAATAAATTTGCCTCCACTCAAGGCCAATCTATATGAGCCCCCTTCATAAATATTTAGAAAGCACCGTTTTCAGATTTTGTACAGTGGAGGTAGCCTACAGTATAGCTCAAAACAAAGTTAATTTTTTGCGAAGTTAGCAAACTCCACATCTTTGCGAAGAAAGCGACATTTCGCTAACTTTTAGAGAAGTTCGCGAAAAAGTTGGCGAAATTCGTAAAATTTTGTTAGCCATCTAATTTGAGGGGTTTTCTCCATATCTACCAAAAATTGGCAAAAAATTAAAAATCAAATTTGGATTCAAGATTTGGTGCCTTCGCGAAGTTCGCTAAAGCTTAGCGAAGTTCGCATAGTTTTGCCAAATGCGCCAAAATTTTAGCGAATTTCGCGTAGATTCTAGCGAAGTTCGTCAACTTTTTGCAAAGCTCGCAAAGATTTTAGCGAAATTCCTTTAAACTTCGCTAAACTTTAACGAACTTCACGAAGGCACCAAATCTTGGGTCCAAATTAGATTTTAAAATTTTGTGCCAATTTTTCGTACATATGGAGAAAACCCTCAAATTAGCTAGCTAACGATTTCGCGAAGTTCGCTAACTTTTTCGCGAACTTCTCTAAATTTAGCGAAATGTCGCTTTCTTCGCGAAGATCGCGGAATTTGTTTGAGCTATACTGTACGTCTATCTTGTTCTATCCTGTTTTACAACACCTACCATCATAGACAAGCGTTCGTTTGAATCATAAATCTCTGATGAGTAAATAATACAACAAGAAACAGAAATAAAAGCAGGCGGATGACAGGCACATTCGTAAAAAGGATACAAGGCGTAATACATTACTGACTACAAAGATATAAACTAATAGTTCGTACCTTAAATTCAGCACCAGTAGATTCGACAACATCCTCAACTGTGACGCCATCGGCAAGTTCTGTGAGCACTAAACCCTTCTCTTTGTCCACTTGAAAGACACACTGAAACAAATTGCAAAAGAAATGACTCAAAAAGTCATGCTGATTTGTAAACGAGAGAATTAAGATGACTTCTGATAGGAGGGCAACTTTACAGGAATATTTTTCTACCAACAGACAGAAACTGAACCTGAGGCGATCCAATGTTTTACCGTCACAAGTACAAAGCATAAACTCATAAAAAGAATGAAGAAATAAATGAAAACCTTTTCTGTAATGATGAGGTCCACAACATTTTTACCAGTCAGCGGCAAGTCACACTTAGGTACAATTTTGTACCCACCGCCCTAAAATAAACACTAAGGTGTAAATAATAATAATAAACACTAAGGTGGTAAGGAAGGACACGCAAATAAATTAAAACATCATTCTTGGGATACAGCTAGAATTTTCTCCTAAGCGTAAGACTACCAAACAAAAAGTGTAAGACATTTTTATAAAACTTAAAAATTAATACCGAAACATTGCATTTGTTCGTTAGAGACAGGCCTAGGTTTATATTCTGCTGGGATTATATTACTGGGAGGGCGGGTGGGGGGCGCCCCCCCACTCGTTCCCCTCCACACTTTTTGGGCTTCCCTCCCACTCCCCCTAAGGTGACCAGAAAATAGGTTCTTAGTTAAAATGTTTGGTCAAAAATCGTCTTTTTTGATGCCAAAACTTAATTTTTGAGCACTTTTAAGCTTAGTTATACATAGAGGTATATGTGGGAAACAGGCTACTTATGCTGTATTTTTAGCATTTTTAGCCCATTTTTATCCCCCCCCCCCACTAGGGGGGGGGGGGCGTCCCCCCACTTATTTTTGCCTAGAAAAACCCCAGCTCTGTAGTTTTCCGCTATGTAGATCAATATTATTGCGGGGATTTCAGTATTTCAGTGGAATATTATATTGTCACAGTGGAAAAATATAGAAAGATTATTGGTTAAGAGTACCACGCAGTCTTGTGGTCTCACCTTGGCCGTATGTTCCATGGTGATAACCACCCTCGTTCCAGGGGCAGCCACCAAATCCATAGCACCGCCCATGCCTTTCACCATTTTACCCTAAAACAAAATATGAAAAAATTATATATATATATATAAGCAAAACAAAAGAAAAGTAGAAACTCCATATAAGAAAAACTAACTTTATCTGACAGGATTGAATAACAATCATAACAATGTCGACAGAAAAGCTAATCGTTATCGAATCCTCACGACACCATACGAATACGATACTTTGTGACTCGTCAATTCCCCAGAACCAAGGCTCCCCCTCCTATAACAAAGGGGTCGTTGTTTTTGTTGTTCTCCCTCTCTCCCATTCCAAATTTTGCTTCCAGCAAATCTCTGTCTCAGCCCGGGACTGGACTGGACTATCTTATGTATAACCATTTCAAATTTTCTCATTTCACTCCTCAAACTTGCAAAAACCCAAGACAAGAATGTAGATCCGACTGAAATAACAATTACGTACATACATACTTACAGGAATCATCCAATTGGCCAAATCTCCATACTGTGAAACCTGAAGTGCACCCAGAACGGTCAGATCAACGTGGCCCCTTAAAAATACCACCAAACAAGTTAAGTTAGTGTACAGAGGCGGACAATAATTTTTTATGTTTTTCATTCAGAAGTGAAAGTACGTAACAATAAGCATTGTACGTATGCATAATGTTAAGAAAAATTTGTTGTAGTTCTTATGTATTCCTGGACCATCAGTAAAGAAAATCGATAGAACAGTCGCTAATTCACGAATCCACAAGGGAAACAAAGGAATCAATAAAATATCAGTCCAAAACGTAAATACCCTTCCGGAAGGAAAAGAGTTTTTAGACGATGTTAGATAGGTGTAGTCATACATGAATTTCGGTAAAGTGCAACTTACTACCCTAACAAATTGCATGAAAATGGAATTATATAGTACAAAGTTCTTGAGTAAAGAAAATATTGAAAGAATCAAGATAAAACAATAGCAGAAAGCAGAAACCGTAAAATACAAATTGTAATCTGAATTAAGAATTCTAGTATAAATTAATCGCAAACTATGTCTACCTGCTTCCGGTCGGCTTATAGAGAGGAAACCTTCCCATTTCCTGGAATTTTGCGGCGCAGAAGGACAGGACGCGTCTGATGAAGGGTGGGAGAACCATCCGAAACCGGTAACGGAAAAAAGGTGAACGTAGTTTTGGGTATTCACGTTCTGGACAGTTTTGTACAAATAAGCTCAATGTTTTGAAAAAATGTATATAAATTTTGTTCGATTCGTATCAAAATTTTCAACTTTGGGCGCTTTTTCTGCAGAACAAAAAGACCAAACGCAAAACCCCGAAAAATAGCCTGGCTTATTTCTCCTGGGGGGCAGCCTCCATTCGGCGACCACCCCCCACCATAAATTCCGACCTCCTTCTCTCATAACCAGTTGCCAAATTTTACCATTTTATCCTAAATTTTCAAAAACGTTTCCGGTTGTGCCGGATTTTTAAAGGAATTTTCGAAACTTTAGCTTAAAACACTTAAAATTAGTTATTTTAGCGATTCTTCGCAGTTGTTACACGTGAACCCGTAAAAATTTGAAAAAACTTTCCCAAACAATGCCCCCACCGACGGGGCATCCCCTCCTCCCTATAAAAGATTGGCAAGGAATAAGCCAGAAGCCTTCGGCAATTATATATCCCAAAAAATGCGTGTGTAAAGCCGTTTTTCACTTGCTTGCATGAGTTGAGAGAAATCCGTTGTTCATCTGGATATAATTTTCAAAACTTCACATTTTCGTTGCTGTGCTTAGTCTGAGATGTTGCAGAAAGCTCTCCGCCGAGCACAACGTTTAAGTTTAAGTGACATTTAAGTCCGTGACGCGGCCTTTTTTTTAGTGAAGTACTGTATAAGACTACAAATGTGGACACTATTGAAGGACCAGCGTTGGTGATGATGTCGAAATCTTGTAGTATTTGATTTTGAAATGATGAAATCGGTCAGTTTGTACCTCGAAAATCAATTTTCCTTGCTGCATTTTTTCTACTGGGCCCCCCTCGACCCCACGCCCACCTTTTTGGGCTTCCCCATAATCACTACAAGGTGCCCAGAAAACGCCAAAGTTTAAGGATTTTGGTCAAATTTCCATAAATTTACCGCCTACGTCGGATTGTTTTGTAAAATTCGTCTATTTTGAACTCAAACTCAACGTTTGGGCACTTTTAGCATAGTTATTGCAATACGTATATGTAGAAAACAGGCTATTTTTACTGTATTTTTGGAAATTTTAGACCACTGAATCCCCCACTTTTTCGCCTAGAAAAAGCCCAGCTTGTTGTTAAGAGTTAATTGTTATCTCTTAATCCTTAAGGAATCGATAAATACTCCTGAGAGCACAATAGGTCTTGGTGAGACAATTCGAATGACTATAAGTTTGTCTGTGTAGGCTTAGAATAGTAAAAGTTCTGGTGGACTAAGCTAATTTCTCAAAAACTCAAATTTTTACACCGGGATTATTTTGGAATGTTTCTCAGGTAAAATGAAGGTATTGTAGCAAATTAGAATTAATTTCAACCACAAATGCGCGTTTAAAGCCACGAAAAAGACGAACCCGAACCAGCATCCTAAAACAAAAACCAAAAAGGCATCTAGGATAAACTTTTGCAGAGATAAAAGGTGAAGCTACGTACCCTCGGATCATGGCAAAACTGTCATCAGAGCCAAAATAGGCACAGCCAGGGATCACAGTCACCGTCTCCTTTCCAGCATTGATCAGATCTGGGTCAACCTCATCCTTTCGAGGATAGGGACCCTAAAATTAATATAACCGTAAACTGCAAACTATAACGGAATAAAATAGAATTTTTAACAGAAAACAGTTTGATTTCTGGGCTTAGTCTAGGAATTTTATCTTGAGGGGGGGGGCTTATCGCCCCCTCCCCTTCCCTATAAGTTCGAGGGGCAAGGAACTTGGAGGGGGCGAAAAGTTTCCAAAAGCATGCTAAAATTAGCGCAATTTCTCTAGCATAACTGGCAGATTGAACGGTCAAAAAGACACAAATTGAGAAAAATCTCCGGCGAAGCCTGAATTTTTGAGAATTTGGCCTTCCGAGCGAATTTTTCAGGGCAACATTTGGTACAGAAAGAGATACCCTCCCTCTGGTTTGGGGGGAGCACAAATTATGGGGGGAAAGTCGTTTATGGGCTTACCTCACTAAAGCCTAGGACTTCGATACAAAAATGTGTTTTAAAAAGTAACACCGTTTTGTGCAGAAACTTCCATCATTGATACTCCAAATTATTGGGTTGCCGCTTTTTCACAAAAAAGGGAACCCTTAATTTTCTGACTAGCATGTGCCAGCCAGTGTGCCACAATAAAAATTTGCCATCATCTACACTAGCATTTCAAAATGTACAAAAGGTAAAAGTTGATGACGGATAATACAGTTACAAGACCTTACAAGGCCGAGGATTCCATTCTCTGACTGAAGATGAACCTCCATATCAGAGGGAATGTGATTGGCACACATCATCGGCATACCGATGCCAAGATTTGCTACAAAAACAAACAAAAACTCAACAGGAAAGAATTTGTTTATATTTGTAGTTAATAATAAATTAGTTTATTTCAGCTTGCTTCATAGTACACAAGACGAGCACAAAGCAGCTGACATTTTTAGTGAAGGAAATTGGGGACTTCCCCACTTTTCGATGCCACCACCTCACTTTTCGGGGGTCGAAACAATTAAGTTTCGAGGTCAAAATCTCAATTTTTAGCTAATTTAAGAACTTATCAGCTCATTTTAAGCTTAAAAACAGCGAGTTCTGCGTCTTACCTTAAAAATGAAAAATTTTCGCTAAAACCCAATGGGCTTGCCCCCCTCCACTTTCAAAACTATACAAATGACAGAATACTGCCATTGACCGAGGCGACTTCGACAGTTAGAATACATAAACGCACGAGTTTGTCAATCAATATGGCATAGTGAAACCCTCTGAAGGAAAGCTTACCATACATGCCATCCTTGAACTCAAGGGCAGCGCGTCGAATTATTCGTTCCCGCATTTTTGCGGCAGGCGTATCCTTGGCCGCTTCGCTGCTCTCCTTCCGCAAAATAAGGCGCTGAAAAAAACAAGAAAATATGGCAGAAAATTAGGAAAAGCAAAAGGGAGGGAAGCTATTAAGGATAAACGGTGCCACTTAAATTGTCAAATGTCACCTCGGCTTCCAAAAGTATTTGCAAAACAGTCAAAAAAGTAAATCCCCATTTTGAGGGAGCCCCTGCCCCAAACCCACGCAGACCTCCCCATAAAAACTACCAAAAAAACTAGACCACACTGTACCCACTTCAATTCGTTTTTCCCATTTGAGGGCAGGTCCGTGAACCACCCTGTGAACGTAGATGGAAGGGACATGAACGTCTTCGGGAGGAATGGTTCCGGCCTCCACAACCTCCTCCACCTCAGCGACTGTGATCTTGGCCGCCCTGCAGCAGGCCGGATTGAAATTGCGGGCTGATTTCCTAAAAACAGCAAAAATCGCAACATCAAGACTAGTGATGTGCGCCGGAGCTCCGCTCCGACGGAGCTCCGGAGCGGAGCTCCGATTTTCGGTGCTCCGGAGCGGGCTTCTGCTCCGGAGCTCCGGAGCTCCGGAGCTCCGGGTACCCGGAGCAGCCTTTTGCAAGCTTTGAAGGTGCTAAGAAAAATTCGAATGTATGATTTTTCTGTGAACTCCACGATTTCTCCTTGCCGCACGTAAGAATGGAATGAATGCTATATATAGTCATCGTACTCCTCTTTTTAAAAATGTTTCAGTTTTCTCAAGGCTGCGATCTTGTACATTTCAAGACGGTTTTTTTCTGGAGACAAGTTAAACTTTTCCATTTTCTAAATAAAAGAAAAATTAAATACAACTCTAATATATACATTTAAAAATTAATTCCGCAAAACGTTTAAATTTCGCACTTGTTATTAATTATTCAATTAAATATTACATTTCCGTTAATCAATTCCATGTAAACTTTCAACATCTGCAGCTGTTTTCTTTGCTTTCATCAAACCTTTCTTTTCTAATATATCAATTAGATTGAAATTCTGATAGCTTAAATTTATATAGTATTTTAATTTGATCATATTCATCCTCATGATAAGTTAAATACGCAGTGGGTAAATGAAATCTGGTCCACGTCTGTCAAATTTGCAATATTTCATGCATGAATTTGAAAAGTTTGGTATACATTTGATGAAATTGCTGTATGAAATATTGAGTATTTAATGTGGAATATATATAAAATTTAAATTTCCCAAATCTTGCAAAAAGTGAAACATTAAAATAAACTGTAGTGTAAACTAACGTGGGCTTTTATGTAAACACAACACTATGCACAATGAATTAACCCATAAATTCTTTGAAATATGGTCAAAAGCTGAACTTATTTCAGATCAACAATACAGCTAACTCATATGCTAACCTGGGCTTATTCTAGTGGGGGGGGGGGGGGGGGGGCGGCCCCCCCCATAAACACCCTTCCCCCCCCAAAAAATCGCTCCCCCCCCCCAAAAATCGCCCCCCCCCCAAAAAAAGTGGGTGCCCCTTTTGGTACCCTGAAAAAATCGCTGAGAAGGCCAAATTTTCAAAAATTTTCCGGCTTCGCCGGAGATTTTTACTCAATTTTTGCCCTTTTCAACACTAAATCTGCTTATTTTTGCTATGAAAATCAACTTTTATAGTATATGCCAGAAAAATAGCGCTATTTTTAGCATATTTTTCGAAAAATTTTCGCCCCCCCCCCAAAAATTCCTTGCCCCTCGGACCTTTGGGGTGGGGTCACCCCCCCAAGAAGCCCCCCCCCCAAGAAAAAATCCCTAGAATAAGCCCAGCTAACTCAAAGAAGTCAGCATCTAAAAATAAACAGTTAAGCGATAAAAGTATATATACATCGAGTAGGCATGCTTTTTATTGAATAAACAAGCTGTTTTCAGCTTAAGGTGGTGATTCCTTTTGGTCACATATTGTTGGTTGGCGGCATAAATGAAGATGAAATTTGACGAAACTTTCCGAAATAAGTTCTTTTAGCGTTCTAACACCCTCCGCGCAAGCCCGATTCAAAAATTCGAGATTTCCGGTCAGTGGTTTTTCCCAATTTCTGAACGTTTGGCAGCTGCTGTACAGTTATGACTATATTCATTCGAAAGATCTCATCGAGCTTCATATTTTTGCTTTTTAAAGCAACTTTCTAGCTTTTCATTACCGTGAGATATAGCCGATTTTCTTGTTTTGGCGTCGAAAACTTGTCATTTTTGCAGAAATCAAATAATCCATCATTTCTTGAACCATGCAAGCCGTAAAATCAAACTAAGGGCGTCGATCTGAAGGTCTCATAGGGGCAAATTATCCGACGCATGATCGTCTTGCAACTGCTATCCTGTAGGCTGCTATCATAAAAAATGTAGTTTTTGCAAAAACACGACCAATTTTTTCCAAAGATTGTAGAGCATTCACCATGCAAGCTGGAGGACTGCTACTTACCTTAATACGTTCTGCACAAATATACCCAGGGCCGATTTTTTAGTTGCCCCGATTACTGCTTTCTAGCTAAAGTAATCGCTTGACAAATTTGGAAAATGTAGGCAAATTACAGGTTACGCACACATTTCAGCTTATTTCTCTACAACGAAGGGCGATTTCACAATAAATAAAAAATCGTCACCAGCTATTTGATGGAGGTATCGAATGATATAACCGATGTCTCGCGAAAAAATTTACTTGAGTCTGCAAAAATTCTGGAAAATTATACTTCTTCTAAAATGTGTTAAAAATATTTTAGAAAAGCAACATTAGTTTCGTGGCATGCATTAAAAAGAGAAAATGTCTAGCTACATTTTGATATAAAAATGGCTTCTTAACTCCAAGTGATGAATGAGTAATAATGGTGCAAACTCTATGTGACCAAAGGGAATCACCACCTTAAACCGAAATTGTTACAATTTTGCCTCCACTAACAGTCGGAGCTCCGCGGAGCTCCGGAGCTCCGGAGCTCCGGTGCTCCGACAGCCCGCTCCGGCCGGAGCTCCGGAGCGGGCAAATTGCTCGGCGCACATCACTAATCAAGACCGACAAACTATGTAGTGAGAGTGCAGAACTCTGTAGACAAACGACATAAATCAAGATAAAGAAAAATTCCCAAAAAACATGATAATAATTCATCGCACGGGAGCACGTATATTTTCCAAAAACGATCTAACATTCGCCTTCGTGTATGGTGATAACTACAAAAAAGCCACAGCAGGGAAACGAAAACCATACCGGAATGTTAGATTTCCCATTTTATCTGCTTTCCATGCCTTGACCAGGGCAAAATCTCCGGTAATGGCCGACTCCATGATGTAATCAATGCCATTGAAAACACGATGCTAAATACAGAATTTCGCCCTCTGCGTCATTTCGAGAACATCGAATGAGGGAAGAAACAACGATTTCGAAATCCACTTTTAAACTTAAATCTACAAATATATATATAAACGGGAAAACTTGACCATAATGCCTGTTTCTGGATTCGTAAGAGTCCAAAAGCAACTACGAAAATGTAGTAACCCTGGACAAGCAAGGCATAGAACTGGAATGCAAGCAAACTCAACTCTAGCAGCTATCAGCTCAACTGTGGTGAAACTGCAGAAAACACCAAAAGGTTGGAATTAACTGCATGAATGTTCAATTGTCATTTTCTTGGCTACACGCACACCCCGTCTCAGGACTAACCAAAAAAACCAACCAACCAACCATGGAAAGCCAAGAAAAATACTAAATTATACTTCACGTAAAAACGCGTAAAATATGTATAATTGTTACTTCACGCGGTTCACTGGCAATCTCCACTTTCTTATCAGCACGATACTTGATGGGAGCACCTCCTTCGTGAATCAAGGTCCCGTAGCCAGTCGGCGTGAAGAAGGCTGGAATGCCGGCACCGCCTGCTCTCAACCGTTCAGCCAGAGTACCCTACAACAAACAGGCACACAAGACGAATTCCTGACTCCTTCCATTTTCTAAAAGGACAAGAATACAAAATATGCAAAATGTGAAAAAAATAGAAGAGAACGTAGCTGCAGCAGTTTAGGACTCCTCAAGAAAGTCGAACAACAGCTACAGCATACCAAACAAATGTTCGGCGGGACATTAAAACTTTAGATAAATTAAAATACATATGTAGATGAGATAGGACAACATATGCAGAAGAGTTAAATCCATACTCTGCTCGCTTCAAACGGAAAGAAACTTACTCACTTGTGGCGTCAGTTCCACTTCAAGTTCACCGGACAGGTATTGCCTCTCAAATTCCGCATTTTCTCCCACATATGACGATATCATTCTCTTGATCTAAAAACAATGAATGTCGTATTGTGCAACAACATGCAACCATTTCACATATTATTATCACATCACGGTAAACACACAATGCTAAACATCACAAACCACTATTAAAGAAAGGTGAACCTCCCAAACAATGCAAAAACTATGTATTTCAGTATATAAAAAGTTAGGGATGCCCGCCCGGGCTTTGGAGCCAAACGCTGCCCACGGTCCAAAGTTTGAATTTTGAAAGGCAGCAAGGTTCGTCGTCGTCGTCGCTGTAATGGGTGGTCGATCAGGATCCAGTCCTATACTCGGTGGGCTCCAATCAGCTCACTGCTACCAAGGAAGCGAAGAACTGATTCTGGCTCTTCCCTGAGAAAGGTTAGGTCAGGAGATGGGACCAGCAGGGTCAGGAAGCAAGGCTTTCGAGCCCCACCAATTTGAATGAAAACAACAGTAAGCAGTGACCTCTAACAATATTGCAAATCCAAATTTCACTGTAGATTTTAACTTGGACGCAACCCCCCGCCGCAACTATAAGGTAACCGCCCTGGCGCAACGTTTAACTTCGCATTAATACTACGCTGTTTGGCTAAACCTTGGCAAGAAACATGAAGATTTTCCGTCCAACTCTGGCCAAGGCATTTTCAAATATTTATGCTCAACGTTCAACTAAATATTATGAGTAGCGAATATACGTAAATCCAAATAAAATTTAGGTCAAATCAGTAGAGGATTCAGATTCTTGTTAATGCACCCGTTCCGAAAATTACTTGTTGAGTTTTGAGCAAAAGACCGAGACCAAAGTTATCAACGCCAGCGTTATTGCTAACAACGGTCAATTGTTGGCTTCCACGGTTTAGCAGAGCCCCAATCAAATTTTCTGGTATACCGCACAGGCCAAAACCTACAAACACAAATAACAATTATATGAAAATTCCAAAAGACAGGCGTGATTGTTTCCTACAGACAGACCGTCGCAGGAGTTTTAGGTTTGCAGAAATTTTTAACTAAGTTTATCATAGGGGTCGCGGCAGCGACCCCTATAATATGTGTGAAAAGTGGCTGGAGACAGTGTAAAATAAGCTGCGCAGAAGCTGCGCAAAATCCTGCGCAGATCCTGGGCAGATTTCATGCGCAAATTGTAGAGCACATCGAGTTTAGTATGTCTGTGAAGTTTCAGCCCCGTATCACTTACCGCTAAAAAGTTGCGCCCCGGACCGGTTATGGCGGCGATGTTTTTTTCCGGTGTCTCCTATTTGATGGTTGTATTGTACATAATGTTCGGCGCTTTCACGTGATCTGCAGCGGTGGGCCAACCTAAAGGGTTATGGGGCCTAGTAGTATAGAGGTTGGGGAAAAAACCAACCCGCAAGTGGTGGGGAAGAAACCAACCCCCCGTTTGGGCGATGGGGATGAGCTAGCGGGCTCAAATTTCGCAAGCAAGTTGGTAGGGCCCATCCCACCTACCACACCAAATTTGAGCTAAATCGGACCACTTTTGAGCATTTTGTGACATTTTGAAAATTTTGGCATTTTTGACCCCCCCAAAAATTCAAAATTTGCCTATTTTTGAAGGCCTGTAAAAAATTTTCCATGGCAGTTAGATAATAACTTTTAACAGTTTCTATGAGAACAAAATGTCGGTCTCGCCTTCCTGCGACGTTTGGCAAGCTGCCAGCAGAATTTTCACAAAATGGGAAAAAACCAATTTTTGCTTTTGCTGCCAAACTCCCAAAAATAGTTCTTAGCTGCTCAAAAGTCATCCACATAGCAAGTTTAATGCGTTCCTTCACGTGAACAGCTCAAAATTGCATTTGGACTTGGCAATTTTGTGTTAGCCGGTAAAAACCTCATTTCGGCGGATCGGCTGTTGGCTCAGCTAAAGCGGCCAAAAAGTACACTGGGACAAAGAAATACGCGAAAAACACTGAAACAACGTTTATTTTAATTTACTTCATCGAATTTCGAAAGATTTACAAATTTTTGCATTTTAACATAGAAACTGGCAAATTTGATGAAACCTAGCCAGTTGATGCTGCAAATATTGATGTTTGATTTTCTCACTTATTAAAAGTAACAAAAATGCTCCGCACAAAAGGGGATAATATGTGTGTTGGGCCTATGTCTGTCGTTTAATCCGGTTGAGAAAGAAAGTATATAAATCCGACACAGCAAGTTTGGGTGGGTGGTTCTATGGCGAAAGTTGTTCAGTTCGATGCGGGCTTTCATTTGGTACCAAATGTGACCACTTTTGAAAATTTTAATTTTTGACCGAAAATCGCCTAAGCCCCCACCCCACCCCACCACAGCACTCTACAGCCACTTTGAGCATGCACTTTTATGAGAAAGGTTGTTCAGCTCAATCGGGGCTTTCATTTGGTACCAAATTTGACCACTTTTGAAAAATTTTATTTTTGACCCAAAATCGCCTAAGTCCCCACCCCACCCCACCACAGCCCTCTACAGCCACTTTAGGTACGCACTTCTATGACAAAAGTTGCTCAGTTCGATGCGGGCTAATTTGACCACTTTTGAAAAATTTTAGTTTTGACCCAAAATCGCCTAAGTCCCCACCCCCACCCTACCACAGCACTCTACAGCCACTTTGAGCATGCAATTCTATGACAAAAGTTGTTCAGCTCACTTAGCGCTTTCATTTGGTACCAAATTTGACCACTTTTGAAAAATCTTATTTTTGACCACTTGACCCCCTACCCGATTTACCCTTCAAACGGCAAAGTGGAGCCAGTCCAGTAAAATGGGTGGGTCGGACGGCAAAACGGACTCCGGAAATGAGCTGGGCGCACCAGAAAACCCCTATGGACAAAGTTTTGAAAGGCTATGCACAGTCCTATATGGTGTTCTTGGAAGTCGGTACCGACTTGACCCTCCCGACAGCAAAGTGGAACCAGCCCAGCAATATGGGTGGGTCCGACGGCAAAACTGCTTACGGGAATCAATTCGCCGTGCCAGAAAACCTTTGTATGAAAGAATTGAGCTTTCTAAGTTGAATACACAGCGAGAAATTTCGATTTTTCATTTTTCGAATTTTCACCATTTTTCACTTTTTCACTTTTATTTTCACCGGCCACTGTGGTCGCATGGGAAGTGATAGAGAAACGAGACTTAGCTATTTAGTTAGTTCAATATATGTAGTTTCTGAATATAAAAAGAAATCGGCTCCAGCTCTTAACGTTCGAGCTGCGCAGCGACCACAAAAATGGTCACTTTTCGCTCTGAGCCGACTTTGCGGCGCCGCTGCGGCGCTGTGGCGTACCTGCGGCGCAAAAAAGTAGCGATTCTTAAATGGCGCATGGGGTACTACCAGACCCTATACCCCGGTCCGGCCTCCGCTGCAGATTACGTAAAAGAGGCGGAAAGTCAGGACAATACGATTAAATAGGAGAAACCGGAAAAAAAATCGCCGCCATAACCGGTCCGGGGCACAACTTTTTAACGGAAAGTGATACGGGGCTGAAACTTCGCACACATACTAAACTCGATGTGCTCTACAATTTGCGCATGAAATCTGCGCAGGATCTGCGCAGGATTTTGCGCAGCCTCTGCGCAGCTTATTTTACGGTGTCTCCAGGGACTTTTGACACATATAGGGGTCGCTGCCGCGACCCCTATGATACGGAATATCGCAAAAATAAGTGCAGATATGAAGTCAGCGACGCCGATTTAACCTGTTGCATGCATAAAATCGCTAACATGAGTTACCCTGACCGAATACTGGGGTTGGTTTTTTCCCCATCGGTTGGTTTTTTCCCGCCATTGGTTTTTTACCCCGGCTAATTAACCGTTAATTACTAATTAACGACAGGACATAGAGAGGCGATTTATATACCAAAATGACAGTCTAGACAGGGCTTGATAAGAAAATAATTTATAGCCGGATTGCTCCACTGGGTAGTTCTCCAGAGTCCAAAAAGTGACTACTTTGGTTTTTTCCCCGACCTCTATACCCTCTAAAGAATTTAAGAATCACAACTTTTTTTGCGCCGCAGCTGCGCCACAGCGCCGCGGTGGCGCCGCAAAGTCGGCTCATAGCGAAAAGTGACCATTTTTGTGGTCGTCGCTCAGGTCGAACGTTACGAGCTGGAGCTGATTTCTTTTTATATTCTGAAATTACATATGTATATTGAACTAACTAACGGTCCAGGTTGCGTTTCTCTATCACTCCTAGCGACCACAGTGGCCCGTCAAAGATGCCGAAAATTCGAAAAATGAAAAATCGAAATTTCTCGCTATCTATTTAACTTTGAAAGCTCAAATCTTCCATACAATGGTTTTATGGCACGGAGAATCGATTCCCGCAGTCAGTTTTACCGTCAGACCCACCCATCTTGCTGGGCTGGTTCCACTTTGCCGTCGGGAGGGTCAAGTCGGAAACCGCTTCCTGGAGGTCCATAGTAGGCTCTACCTGGCTTCTCAAAACTTTGTCTATAGGGGTTTTCTCGTGTGCCCAGCTCATTCCCGATATCCGTTTTGCCGTCCGACGTGTCTATATTCCTGGGCTGGTTCTACTTTGCCGTCGGGAGGGTCAAGTCGGAAACCGCTTCCTGGAGGTCCATAGTAGGCTCTACCTGGCCTCTCAAAACTTTGTCAATAGGGGTTTTCTGGTGTGCCCAGCTCATTCCCGGTATTCGTTTTGCCGTCCGACGTACCTATTTTGCTGGGCTGGTTCTACTTTGCCGTTTTGAAGGGTCAGTCGGGTGGGAGGGTCAAATGGTCGAAAATAAAGTTTCTCAAAAGTGGTCAAATTTGGTATCAAATGAAAGCCCTAAGTGAGCTGAGCAACTTTTGTCATAGAACTGCATACCCAAAGTGGCTGCAGAGTGCTGTGGTGGGGTGGGGTGGGGACTTGGGCGATTTTGGGTCAAAAATAAAATATTCAAAAGTGGTAAAATTTGGTTTCAAATGAAAGCCCTAAGTGAGCTGAGCAACTTTTGCCATAGAACTGCACACCCAAAGTGGCTGTAGAGTGCTGTGGTGGGGTAGCGTGGGGACTTAGGCGATTTTGGGTCAAAAATAAAATTTTTCAAAAGTAATTAATTTTGGTATCAAATGAAAGCCCTAAGTGAGCTGAGCAACTTTTGTCATAGAACTGCATACCCAAAGTGGCTGCAGAGTGCTGTGGTGGGGTGGGGTGGGGATTTGGGCGATTTTGGGTCAAAAATAAAATTTTCAAAAGTGGTAAAATTTGGTTTCAAATGAAAGCCCTAAGTGAGCTGAGCAACTTTTACCATAGAACTGCACACCCAAAGTGACTGTAGAGTGTTGTGGTGGGGTGGGGTGTGGACTTAGGCGATTTTGGGTCAAAAGTAAAATTTTTCGAAAGTGGTAAAATTTGGTATCAAATGAAAGCCCTAAGTGAGCCCAGCAACTTTTGCGGTGTCGGATTTATATATGCCTTTCTCAACCGGAATTTAAAGGATAGACATAGGCCCAACACACATATTATCCCCTTTTGTGCGGAGCATTTTTGTTACTTGTATCATGGGGGTCGCGGCAGCGACCCCTATAATATGTGTGAAAAGTGGCTGGAGACAGAGTAAAATAAACTGCGCAGAAGCTGCGCAAAATCCTGCGCAGATTTCATGCGCAAATTGTAGAGCACATCGAGTTTAGTATGTCTGTGAAGTTTCAGCCCCGTATCACTTACCGTTAAAAAGTTGCGCCCCGGACCGGTTATGGCGGCGATGTTTTTTTTCCGGTTTCTCCTATTTGATGGTTGTATTGTACATAATGTTCGCCGCTTTCACGTGATCTGCAGCCGTGGGCCAACCTAAAGCGCTATGGGGTCTAGTAGTACCCTCTAAAGAATTTAAGAATCACAACTTTTTTGTGCAGCAGCTGCGCCACAGCGCCGCAGTGGCGCCGCAAAGTCGGCTCATAGCGAAAAGTGACCATTTTTGTGGTCGTCGCTCAGGTCGAACGTTACAAACTACTAACTAACGGTCCAGGTTGCGTTTCTCTATCACTTCCCTAGCGACCACAGTGGCCCGTCAAAGATGGCGAAAATTCGAAAAATGAAAAATCGAAATTTCTCGCTATCTATTTAACTTTGAAAGCTCAAATCTTCCATACAATGGTTTTCTGGCACGGAGAATCGATTCCCGCAGTCAGTTTTACCGTCAGACCCACCCATCTTGCTGGGCTGGTTCCACTTTGCCGTCGGGAGGGTCAAGTCGGAAACCGCTTCCTGGAGGTCCATAGTAGGCTCTACCTGGCCTCTCGAAACTTTGTCTATAGGGGTTTTCTGGTGTGCCCAGCTCATTCCCGGTATTCGTTTTGCCGTCCGACGTGCCTATTTTGCTGGGCTGGTTCTACTTTGCCGTTTGAAGGGTCAGTCGGGTGGGAGGGTCAAATGATCAAAAATAAAGTTTCTCAAAAGTGGTCAAATTTGGTATCAAATGAAAGCCCTAAGTGAGCTGAGCAACTTTTGTCATAGAACTGCATGCTCAAAGTGGCTGTAGAGTGCTGTGGTGGGGTGGGGTGGGTGGGGACTTAGGCGATTTTCGGTCAAAAATGAAATTTTTCAAAAGTGGTCAAATTTGGTACCAAATGAAAGCCCTAAGCGAGCTGAGCAACTTTTGTCATAGAACTGCGTACCCAAAGTGACTGTAGAGTGTTGTGGTGGGGTGGGGTGGGGACTTAGGCGATTTTGGGTCAAAAATAAAATTTTTCAAAAGTGGTAAAATTTGGTATCAAATGAAAGCCCTAAGTGAGCTGAGCAACTTTTCCCATAGAACTTCACACCCAAAGTGGCTGTAGAGTGCTGTTGTGGGGTGGGGTGGGGACTTAGGCGATTTTGGGTCAAAAATAAAATTTTTCAAAAGTGGTAAAATTTGGTATAGATCAAATGAAAGCCCTAAGTGAGCTGAGCAACTTTTGCGGTGTCGGATTTATGCCTTTCTCAACCGGAATTTAAAGGATAGACATAGGCCCAACACACATATTATCCCTTTTTGTGCGGAGCATTTTTGTTACTTGTATATATATACAAGAAATAAAAATGCTCCTCTGGAGCATGAAAAAGTAATATGGGTGACGGTGAGGTTGCAAAATCAAGAGAGGACTAGTCTTTAAAATGCTTAATATGGGCTAGGTTAAAAAATAGAAGAGGACTAAGTTGTGAGCGAATTAATATGGGCACAGCTTCGCCGAACAACCCATATTCGCGGTTTGTAAATGTAAATTATTATGCATATCCACGATACATTTGGTTTATAATGCATAAATAACCTACAGCTACGGTATGTGCTCGAGCTTTATTCGAACTTTTATTTTAGCAAACGTTTTCTTCGATAAGTGCTTCATATTAACCAGCGCATTTTACGTGTCCATTTATACGGAAAATTTATATTCAAGAATAATTTAGGACTCTCCCACGATCTTCTATTTCCTCCTGACTTGGACCAATAGCTTTAGCATCATATCCTTAGACCTTTCCTAGTAGTAGAGCCTGCGGTACTTCAACACAGCAAAATGAAGATAATTTACGTATATATTCCTAGCAGCTAGTCTAACAGTACATGCAAACAGCTATATTCGATGAGTATTCAACTGCTTCAATTTTTTATTGACTGACATTGATAGCTCTAAGCTAAGACGGAACGTGAAATCCCGCGAATATGGGTTGTTCGGCGAAGCTCTGCCCATATTAATTCGCTCACAACCTAGTCCTCTTCTATTTTTTAACCTAGCCCCATATTAAGCATTTTAAAGACTAGTCCTCTCTTGATTTTGCAACCTCACCATCACCCATATTACTTTTTCATGCTCCAGAGGAGCATTTTTATTTCTTGTCCTGTCATTTTAAAGGATCCCTTTCCAGTAATGCGGTAATGGATACAAGGAGCTTGAACAGTGCCATGCTAAACGAGCGTAGTCGATTTACAATATATGCCCCCAACAAAACGCCGAAAAACGCTGTTTTAAGGGGTTTGACCACTGGTCAATAGGCCCCATAGACCGTAGTGACCACTGGTCACTCCCTCGATTTCGGCAATATGCCCATTGAAACGAGCGTAGTGGATTTACTATATACCCCCAACCAAAACGCCGCAAAACGCTGTTTTAAGGGGTTTGACCACTGGTCAATAGGCCCCATAGACCGTAGTGACCACAGGTCACTTCCCTCAATTTCGGCAATATGCCCATTGAAACGAGCGTAGTCGATTTACTATATGCCCCCGATCAAAACGCCGAACAACGCAGTTTTAGGCCGTTTGACCAGTGGTCAATAGGACTCCTAGGCCGTAGTGACCAGTGGTCACTTCCGTCGGTTTCGGCAATATGCCCATTGAAACGAGCGTAGTCGATTTACTATATATGCCCCCTACCAAAACGCCGAAAAACGCAGTTTTGGGCCGTTTGACCAGTGGTCAATAGGCCCCATAGGCTGTAGTGACCAGTGGTCACTTCCGTCGGTTTCAGCGATATGTCCATTGAAACGAGCGTAGTCATTTACTATATATGTCCCCGACCAAAACGCAGAAAAACGCAGTTTTAGGCCGTTTGACCAGTGGTCAATATGCCCCGTAGGCTGTAGTGACCAGTGGTCACTTCCGTCGGTTTCGGCGATATGCCCATTGAAACCAGCGTAGTCGATTTACTATATATGCCCCCGACCAAAACGCCGAAAAACGCAGTTTTAGGCCGTTTGCCCAGTGGTCAATAGGCCCCATAGGCTGTAGTGACCAGTGGTCACTTCCGTCGGTTTCGGCGATATGCCCATTGAAACGAGCGTAGTCGATTTACTATATATGCCCCCGACCAAGACGCCGAAAAACGCTGTTTAGAGTGAGTTTTCCCAACTTTGACCCTGGGCGAGGAACCACGGGAGCCATGCTGACCAGTTGTCACTTCGGGCGGTATCGGCAGTATGCTCATCGTTTTCAGCGACCCCGATTTATTATATATGGGGACCACCCCGAGGCCGAAAAACGCCATTTTTAATGACTTTTAGGCCATTTCTTGTAAAAGTGGGACAACTTTTCGCCCAACAGGCCAAAAAAATGCAAAGTTTGGGCCCATCTCCTGAAAGCTATGGAGCAAAATTAAAAAAATCCCCCTCGTTACTTTATGCACCCCTACTGGTAATTTTCAACAAAAGATACTAGACCTCTCCATCTTCTACCCAGTTCTAGAAAAGTGTGACCAAAATTTGCGAAAAATAGCGAAAGTCCGACTTTGGGACCTTGGCACAGAGCCGAAATTGGCCAGGTGCCAAAATGACCAAAAAAGGTAGCATGGGGGGATCCTGTCTACCAACATATAATAGTAGTATGGCGCCAAAATGCCCACATCGTTCCAACACTTAGCCGTAAAATGCATTTCCAATAAGCGTTATTCAAAGAGAAAAAAACAAACGCACGGTAACTATCGCCTAGTGCAAAAATTCGAAGTTTCGAATTCGAACCAAAAGTATGGTGGTACTTGTAGTACTGCTCGAGTTGTTTACGATGCTAACCTTTTTACCACTCCCGGACCTCTAATTAGCTGGCACCAGGCCAACAAGGTCTCCAGGGGGCCGCGCAGACGCCTTTTTACCCATATTATGTAGGGGCGCTAGCGCCCCTACATAATACTGTGCACTGTTTTTTGTGTTTTTATTGTGTTTTCGCACACTTTTTTTAGAAAAACACAAAATTTAAAAAAACACTCAAATCTTCATCTGAAGGAGCAAATTTTTACAGATTTTAAGCATAATTTTTAAGTTTTTCCAAAACATTTTGCACCTTCAGCGCAAATATCATCTATATTCCTGTTTTTACTTCTGTTTCGTATGGGCAATAGTGTTAGTGTGGTCTTCATTATTCTAAGCAACGCTGCCATTTGGGACTGTATAGGCATATTATTCTACGAAATTGTTTCCAAATTCAAGACATAACGGGAATAAAATACAAATTACTACCGAAAATGTTTGAAGAATTTCAGACCAAAAAGTTCAATTTTCAAAAAATTCTCAATGTCTGGTGGGCTCCGCCCCCCAGATCCGCTATTGTGGCGCAAAAAGACGTCTTCAACGCAAATATTTAACGTTCAGAACATTGAAATATCGTTTATAAAGACTAAGCAAGCAATATAGTCAAGCGGGAAAAAAAACCCACTTTTCAGATTTTTGGCCAGAACTTTTTAATGGTTTAACATATCGAAATGCTGATTATACAGGTAGCTAGGCCTAGTCGTAAGCTTTCTTATGAGCTATAGAACACCTCTCTAGGGTGTGCCGTTAGCGAGAAAAATTGTCCCAAACTGGCGGGAAAAAAAACCCAATGCGGGAAAAAAAACCCATATGCGGGAAAAAAACCCACCCCAAAAAGTTTTGGCAAGCTGCCAGGAGCATTTCTAACCATTCCAAATGAAAGAGCAGGTTGTTTTTAGTACAACTGCATCAAAATATATTAGTTTTTGTACTAAAATTGAGGTCATATGGTCATTTGAAAATGTTGTATCTTTAACACATAAACATAGGCAAATTTTGGAAATTTTTAAAATTGTTTATTTTCGGCAGTTTAAGCATCCTATCGTGTAGAAAACGTGTTTTTCTTGTATTTAGAGCCAAACTAGACCCATTTTAAGACAAAAATAAGCATTTTTGGTCAAAATTGAAATTTTGGCTTGAAATGGCACCGTGTCCGATTTAGACCCCCTGGACCACTCATAACAGTACGAACCCAGGTAAAACCCATACCAATTTAATCTATAGGCTCTATTAAACAAATGTATGTATTGGTTTGACCTTTCCGGTCAATGGTTAGAAAAAAAATTTAATTTTGAAAAGTGGGTTTTTTTTCCCGCCGTGGGTTTTTTTCCCGCCAACTCCAGGTCACCCCCAGGTCGCACCGGAGGGGTCAGAGCAGTGTGACATATATCATCATGAAGCGCAACAGATGCCCTACAGGTACATATAATCAGCTTTGGTCTAAGTCTTTCCAGTAGTTCAGGGTGGCCCGGCAAAGTTTGCCAAATTTCGGCACTTGGTCGGACCAAAATTTCCAAAAATTTCAAAGTCCCAAAAAATTTTCAGGGAAGCAGTGGGAGCTACCATAATACACCCTCCAGGGTTATTTTGGATGCTCTTCAAGATAGGCTATTAAAAACCTAGACAGCTCATACCGGTAAGCCCACACTGGGGGTGGGTTTTTTTTCCCGCATTGGCGAGTGGGTTTTTTTTCCCGCTTGACTATATATCTTTTGCATTTCTTCTGTAACAAGCAAAAAATGCTAAATATAGTTGTAAATGCTGTAAAAACCGTTAAAAACGTGTTAATACTGCGAAAAGCGAATTTCAGGAAAAACACAAATTTTTTAAAAAACACAAAAAAGCACAGGTGGAATTTTGAAAAAACCCTGACTGGGCTTTTTTTAGTATGGCCCCCACTTCTTGGGTCCCCCTCCACTTTTCGGGCCCCTCCCCCACTTTCGCTCCCCCCAACTTTTCGGCAAGCACCCACCCACTTTTTTGGGGTTTGACCAAAAGTGTCGAAAAATTAGATTTTTGAGGTCAAATTTTTTTAGCTAATTTCAAAATTTTTAGCTAATTTATGGACTTATAAGTTCATTTTAAGCTTAAAACAGCGATTTTTTGCTTTTTTACCTTAACAATGATAATTTTTCACTAACAATTGAGGTACATATATATTACTATTATATATACCTTGGGCTCCCGCCCCCCCCCACATTCAAAACCCTAAACTAATGCAAGTATTATGCGAACACGACGTACCCCCAACAAGAAGTTTACTGCCATCACTTATTCCGTCAAGAGCTTCCGATGGATCAGTATAAAAGTTCGCAGGTCTCACGACAGAGCAACTGATCTGACGAAACTGTGCGACAATCTGAAAATAGTCATACATTTATACATGTCATATATGTATACGTAGTTACTGACATGAGTGAAGCCATATATACGTTTGCATAGAGGGGGAGATGGGGGCATCCCCCAGACCTGGAGCTCACCTTCCCAGAGGGGTTCTTCACTCCTCCTCAGAATTCGGATTTCCTCGATTGGGCAAAAATCCTATCTTCCGGCAGGCCTTCCGCCGCCAGCTCAACCGCCCCCCCCCCAACTTCCTCTCCTGCGCTGTCAGATGGGCATCGTGGGGCATTCTAGAACATTAGAACATAGGTGTGAGGGCATCAAAACGATAGATTTTGTGAGGACCACCACACCCAAGCCGAAACACCTCCCCAGTTTTTGCCCAGCCACACATATGCTCAAGAAGGTCAAAAAGTCAGCTCAATGTTCAATTTATGCCAATTCAGCGATGCGGTGCAATACACAACGTGTCTGAGTGTAAGGTAAGGTAAGTGTAAGGGAGGGCGCATTACGGGTCAGTTTGACGGGGCACCCCCTCTACCACACTCTGACAACACACATACATATATACACATATGGGAACATGCATAGACATGTACGTGTAATTTATATATACTTCATCTAGACCAGGCCCGCACCCAGGATTTCGAAAAGGGGGTCCAAGGTGAAAGGCAACGGAGGGTCTGGGAGTGGAGCTCCCAGAAGTTGAAGAATTTTTCATTTTTTGCGCAAAAACAGTATATATATACGCACATTGGATGTTTATTTGTTGCAAACAGTAAATTATCGCGCCGATGGCATGGCGCGAAAAGTTTTTAAAAATAGCTGGTTTTTGCCATAAACAGCAAAAATTCTTCATTTTGCCTTCTAAAAAAAGGGGGTTCTACCCCCTTGCACCCCCCCGGTGGGCGCCCCCATCAAAACATATATACATATATATATTATAGATATATATATATACGTATATATTAGGGATCGACCGGAATTCCGGTTCCGGTTCCGGTACTTTTTGGTTCCGGTTCCGGTTCCGGTTTTTGAAAACGTACCGGAACCGGAACCAATTTTAGCCTATGATCAAAAGCAAAATTTTATTAAAATTTTCAAAAATTTTATCAAACTTCTTTAAAACTTTCTGAAAAACTGCGATTCTCTTATATATAAACAGAATATGATTTACTCAAAATTTTTCGCCTGCGGCGCTATTGCTTTACTTACAATGTTTAGAATTTGTAATAATAATGTCTAATGTATCGTTGTTATGAATTAATATTAATTTATTATATATAAACAAAACTAATACTAAAATCAGATTAGATAGCACAAGGCCGCCGAACTTTTAAATTTAAGTAGTGGTAGAAGATGCTATAATGCTAAATTTAAATTATTGAAGCCTGGCGTCGACTTATGCTAATTCAAAATTATAGAGTGCATTGTTATATAATCAAAATATGTATATAAGTTTTAGCTTAAATCAATTGTTTAAATCGAGACTGGACTTTAAATATGAACTAAGTTTATTGCTGTTTGTTTAGTAATCAATCCAGTGCGGAGATCAACAGAATTACTAAAAAATTATGGATGGAACAAAGCAAGGGTTTTTAAAAATATTTCGAATAAACGTCATTTAAAATTAAAAACCTGATGAAGCTAGCCAAAAAAAAGAAAATTCGTTTAATTCAACTTGGAGAAATTGCGCAAATCGACTTTCTTTGAAACTTGTGAAAAATACTTTTGGCTTATACGTTTAATCGACGAAAATTTATATATTGCAACCAGGCAGAAAACATTTGTATTTTAATCAGAAAACTCCAATAGGAAAGTAATTATACTGAGATATAATTACAAGCTAAGGAATTAAAAGCCGATGTTCTAAACAAGTCCAATTTTGTAGCTGATGTTGAGATGTTACCTAAGTTCGTAACCAGATTAGATTTTACAACACGGAATTTGTACAAGAACAGTAATTTTCGGAAAAATTATTTTAATTTTGTCTGAAATACAGAAAGAATAAAAGTAAACTAAAATGGTAGTAGATAATATCTTTTGTTTTCTAAAAATGTAAATGGCATCATTACTTTTTAAATTTTGTATTTTGAAAATGTTGCAACTTTTCCTGGAGCTGTAGTAAAGGTAATGAACTTTTTGATTATGACTAGAAACTATCAGACAAGCCAGAAAAACTAAACAAGGTTCTGACTTATTTTGCCGAAAGCTGTAAGAGCAGTTTTTGGTGCTCGCAAAACTTTCGTGGAATCAGTTTCTATCTACTTATTTAGCTTAACTAATTAAGAAATTAAATCTTATTTGGCAGTAAATCTCCTTTAAAAGTCAACGTGCATTCGATTAAATTATTCATCGAAATTCGTATATATAATGTAAAAATATAGATGCCATTTATTCATCGAAAATGTGCTCGAATAATATATATATAAATATAGCATACTCATACAGTGTATAATTAATTTTAAATTTTAAATTTTAATTTTAAAGCTATATAGTAAAGTTTAACTATGCTATAAGGCAAAAATCTCTTAATAAATTGCAAATTTCATGTTCGTGCATTGAAATAACTATAAAATATAATTCAAACGTTATTACAATGTTCTAGTAACTACAAAAAAGGGAAAAATTGTGCAAAAATTGTCCAAAACGTCAGAAAAAAATTTCGATTTTTGTAGTGTTAAAGTGCTGGTTCCGGTTCCGGTTCCGGTTTTTTAAAGCCCGTTCCGGTTCCGGTTCCGGTTTTTTGGAGTTCCGGTCGATCCCTAATATATATATGTATATATCACCTGCGATCGGCATCCACAGCTGCGTGAAATGAGCGAAACTGATGCAGATGCAAAAGTCATTTACCTAAACCTTAAAATAAGAACGTTTAAATAACGCAAATGATTAAAACAAATGATTACGTATTTTCGAGTGTTCTGTGCGGAGACTACTATCGATGCACGGAGATTTTGGATGGGACTGGGGGGGGGGTTTTGGGGGATCATTTTTCACTAAACTATTGAAAAGCAAATAAAAGTAGAAATTTGCGGCGCAATTAGAATCTATGGTAAAAATATTTTATATCTATGGTAACCTGCGATGGAGTGCTTACAGCATTTTTACCACAAGTTTTCCTGCGTAAGCTACGATACTTTTACCACACTGGCAGGCTTGCACACTGGTTCCATGATTTTTCCATAAATTTCGGATATCTACCACGAATTTACGATATAAAATCCCATTTTTAAAACAGTTTAACGATAATGTGCACTAATTCTATGTCTTTACTATTTGTTTATGGTATTTTTACCACGTTTTCATTATGGGACTACTCATAGGAAAAACGTGGTAAAAATATGCAAATAATATGAGTGCTTAAGGTCAAATGACAGTGTAAAACAAGGCTGCGCAGAAGCTGCGCAGATTCCTGCGCAGACAGCGTTTTTTTTTCAAAATCGGATTTCATCAAATTTTCGTCATTTTTATTTTCTGAGCGTCATTTTTATTTATCCAACGTCAAAAATAAAGTTTTGCAGAAATGCAGTTTTGTTATGATTTTAGGCTATATTCGTAATTTTGGATGAATTTTTACCTTGTTGGCGTGTGTTGCTTCATATTTTGCATTGTCTCGCGAATATATTCTAACTTACGTACTCATATAATACATATATCTGGTGTCTATGTATCATGTCTTTGAGCATTAACAATGACGAGAACAACTCGACACAATGTGGGGGGTCTGGGGGCGGAGCCCCCCAGAAGTCGAAGAAATTTTTTGCTTTTTAGATGAAATCATCCTTTAAATCTTTAATTCTTTTCATTTTGCAGAAACAAGAAATTTTTTAAAAGTTTACCCTATTTGAAAGGAAAAATAAGAATTTTTTGCTAAACTCGCACGACATTTTAAGCTTTTTCTATCCAAAAATTTGGTAAAAACGTTGTAAATATACGTATATATATACTAGTGATGGGCACTGGATATCCGGATATCCGGATAATTTTTATATCCGGATAATATCCGATTTGAGAAAAATATCCGGATATCCGGATATCCGTGTACATTTCAGTCAAAACAATGAAACATTAGCAAATTTTTGACAAAAATTTCAAAACATTTTTCAAAAATTCCTCTGAAAATATTTTTGAAACGAAGGTTGCGGCTTGGTTGCATGATAGACATTCACAGCCAGGCGAAAAATTGACAAAAAATTGAAAATTTAACTGCAAAATCGAAAAGTTTTCTTAAAGTTAACTTTGGAATAGGCGGATAACCGGATATCCGGATATCCGTTAACGCAAAATAGGCGGATATCCGGATATGAAAAAATATCCGGTGCCCATCACCAATATATACGCGCTCACGAAATTTTGATGACATGCCTTTTTTGTGTTTTTTCCTGTTTGCTTTTACTTACCTTCAAATCGCAACGACAGAGCTGCCCTCCAGATCCAGTAGTTATAACATTTATGCAATAAACGTTCTTAAACATCCTATCCTGGTACATACGTATATATAAGCTCTCATTCCATTCTACATAGCTGAGATAATCCGAAGAGAAAGTTTTTAAAGAAAATATTCAGCGAAATTGGTATGAGAAACTTGCATCAAAAAATGCAATTGAAGTATGTAGCATAAAGACTCGTAGCCTGTGGCTTTGTATATAATAGATATACTGATTGACTGTTCAAACATCGTCGAACCTTAACATTACTAAGACAATATATATAGAGCGGGGGTTTGGGGGCGGTAGCCCCCAAAATTTGAGAATTTTTTGAAAAATCACTGTTAAAACGTAATAGAAACTTTGCATTCTTGTTAAATTTGAGTGCTACTTCCACATTTTGGCTTGGTCATTCTGTCGTCATTTTTATTTTGGCGTCGTCAAAACTATTGTTCATTTCTGCAAACGACGCTATTTTTGACCAAAAAAACCCTAGTGCGCAGATTATGTGCGCAAAAATTGTACGTGTCGAGTTTAGTATGTGTGCGAAGTTTCATCCCCGTACCACTTTCCGTTAAAAAGTTATGCCAAAAATCGCTTACGAGAGTGATGTTTTTTTCCGGTTTCTCTGATTTGATGTCTCATAAGGGGGTTTTGTAGGCGTAATAACTAGAGATAGAAAAATTTTTGCCTATGAAAACCATATATATTCTTGGAGTACGCAACAAAAATAAGCCGATAGGCTAGTTTTTATGCTTCCCGGGGGTAGAAAAAATTTTTGGCTGGGGTCCAAAGTCGGTCAAAACGCTAAAATGACCCAAAAGTATGCTTAACATTAGCCGTAATAAGTCAGATTGCGCTATATATGGGGCTAAACTAATTATTTGGCGTAATACTAGACATGTTGGGGTTGTAAAATCTTGAATTCGTTTTCCGATAAGTTGCACCATTTTTGGGTACTGGCCCGCCAAAGTTGGTGAATTTTGGGTCCGACTTTGAACTTAGTTTTTTCGCTTATTTTTCAAGATAGACTTCTCAAATCTTGCATATAAAGGTTTTCGAGGGCGGAGAATCCATTCCCGCCATCAGTTTTCCTGCCCGATTCACCCAAGTTGCTGGGCTGGTTCCACTTGACCGTCTGAGGGGTCAGGTCGGAAACCGATTCCTGGAGGTCCATAGTAGGCTTTACTTGGCCTCTCAAAACTTTGTCTATAGGGGTTTTCTGGTGCGCCCAGCTCATTCCCGGTGTCCGTTTTGCCGTCCGACCTACCCATCTTGCTGGGCTGGTTCCATTTTGCCGTCTGGAGGGTCCGGTCAGTACCGACTTCCGGGAACATCATATAGGACTGTACTTAGCCTTTCAAAACTTTGCCCATAGGGGTTTTCTGGTGCGCCCAGCTCATTCCCGGTGTCCGTTTTGCAGTCCGACCCACCCATCTTGCTGGGTTGGATCCACTTGCCGTCTGGACGGTCCGGTCAGTACCGACTTTCGGGAACATCATATAGGTAGGACTGTACTTAGCCTCTCAAAACTTTGTCCATAGGGGTTTTCTGGTGCGCCCAGCTCATTCCCGGTGTCCGTTTTGCCGTCCGACCCACCCGTTTTGCTGAGCTGGTTCCACTTTGCCGTTTGAAGGGTCAAACGGGTAGGGGGGGTCAAGTGGTCAAAAATAAAATTTTTCAAAAGTGGTCAAATTTGGTATCAAATGACAGCCCTAAGTGAGCTGAGCAACTTTTGTCATAAAAGTGCATGCTCAAAGTGGCTGTAGAGTGCTGTGTGGGGTAGGGGTTGGGACTTAGGCGATTTTGGGTCAAAAATAAAATTTTTCAAAAGTGGTCAAATTTGGTACCAAATGAAAGCCCCGATTGAGCTGAGCAACCTTTCTCATAAAAGTGCATGCTCAAAGTGGCTGTAGAGTGCTGTGCTGGGGTAGGGGTGGGGGCTTAAGCGATTTCGGGTCAAAAATGAAATTTTTCAAAAGTGGTTAAATATGGTATCAATGACAGCCCCAAGTGAGCTGAGCAACATTTCTCAGAACCGCCTACCTAAAGTGTCTGTTGAAAGCTGTGGTGGTGGGGGAAGAGACTTAGCCGATTTTAGGTGAAAATAGAAATTTTCAGTCTCTCAAATTCAAAGTGAATATTGAAGGCAAAAGCTACATATATTGCGGAGCATGTAAAAGAATTGAAGACAAGAAAACAAAAATGCTCCTTCGTCGCATGTAAAATGCATATGAGTCCCTAGAAGGCAGGTTGTATAGCAAGGTTAACAAAAAAAAATCAAAATTTGGTTTTTTGGCTGGAACTTTCGCAAAACTAAACCAAATCGATTACTTTGAGGACCCATGGATAGGTCTTGGGCTAAGCTTTAAACCACCCCAGTTTCGCTGCTCTACCACCTACCAGTAAGTTTCAGTAGGCGAAAGTTTGTGATTTTTTTTGTTAACGGTTTCACAAAAAAAATCACTCGTTAACAAAAAAAATCAGTGGCGGATCGGATCCCAGAGAGCAGCTAGCAATGTTTTCTCATCAGTTTTGGATAGAGCGCATTAAATAACGTATTTAGAACCCAAAACCACCAACCTGGTGTTCGAACTCGGGCAACTGACCCCGCCGAAGTCTTAGTGGTCACTGATGGGCCCCGGCAGGGTCTAGTATGAAGTCTGATGGCTATAAAATGCCGTTTTAAAGGCTAAAATGTTGTTTTTTCGTGTTTGTGAGTGATTATAACTTATTTCCAGCCGTTTTGGCAGAGAAACTTAGGACTTCGTATGTTGGTGGTATATTACCCACGGTCACGTGACCCCTGCCGGACCCTTCCGGACCCTCCAGGTACCAACTGGGCAGTCAGAAGTGGCTACAAACTTGTCCTAGGGGGTTTTCTAGTGCGCAGAATTCAAATCTGGCATTAGTTTTTAGGTAACTGTAGTCTACTACTGGCTTCTGGAATCACGTTTACCGCCGGACGGTTCAGGCCAGGCTGGTTACCAGGTTGGACTTCCAGAAGTGTCAGGCAACCTCAAAAACAACGGCTATAAGGGTTTTCGAGGTCGCTGAGCTCGAATTTGGCGTTAGTTTTGCTCTAGCTACTGTTCTGACTTCAGTAACAAAATATGAAAATGATTTTTTATTTGTTAAAATTTTAACAAAAAAAATCACCCACCCCAAGACGGCTCAGAGGTCCGACCGGGAACTTCTATATATGTATCGATAGCGCACAGTCAGGACATGTCATATGTACAGTATGGGTTGTCTAGGGTTTTCCCTTAGTAAATAGCAGCCGAAATTCGAACTTCGGTCATGAACGTTTTTGAGGTCACTTTTGGGTGCCCTCACTTAAAGGTCTGCCCTGAACGCATGGAGAGGGCCTAGGGGCTCAAACTCACAGGCTGTAATGTCGAGATGTGTGGCTATCACCATGCAAAAAATTGGGTCTCTGCGACTTTCCTGTGAGTCAGGGTGGGGTGATTTTTTTTGTTAACCTTGCTATACAATAGCAGAAGACAAGATCCACCCTGTAAAATACATATGAGTGGAGTGGGGTTGTAATAGAATGAAGACAAGCTGCATCGGCGAACCATATGAGCCTGCCCTATAACGAGGCTCATATTGGCGTACATAACATGAATCTATACCAGAGTTTTTACCTTTGTATTTACCTACACTGTACACATATATAATATCAATATGTATGTATATATATATATATATATATATATATATACAACATATGTACGTACGTACTTGCTACAAGGGTAGGAAAGGGTCACACCAGTGCCTATGACATGAATGTGTCATATGTTGTTTATAATTCTGCTTGGTACGTTTGCTTTAATAATGTTTATAAAAATACAATACGTATATAAAAGGATTTAGGCAATAGGTCTGTTTCGAGTAGCCGTTTTTGTTTTACGTAGCTGTTTTCAAGTTGCATGGTGCTTATATACAGGTGACCATAATCGTATATAATATATAATCATCAAATTGTCATTTATCGTCAAATCATTATCATTACAACGCCAATATGAGCCTCGTTATAGGGCAGGCTCATATGGTTCGCCGATGCAGCTTGTGTTCATTCTTTTACAACCCCACTCCACTCATATGTATTTTACAGGGTGGATCTTGTCTTCTGCTATTGTACAACCTGCCTTCTAGGGACTCATATGTATTTTACATGCGACGAAGGAGCATTTTTGTTTTCTTGAGGTATTTTTTACCACGTTTTCACTATGGGACTACTCATAGGAAAAACGTGGTAAAAATATGCAAATTTTCTAAAAGGAGGATAGTAACATTTTACAACAAATTTACCACGAAATTATATATATATACTGTTTTACCACAAATTTACTACGAAAGTAAGAGTTTGTGGTTATGTACGAAATGGATTGGATTGGCTCAATTCGATCTCTCAGAAGATATAAAGGCGAGGGGAGAAGAATATCTATATATATGTCGCAGGGACGGGCACCGGAAAAAACTATATATATATATGTATACCGGAAAAAACGGTTTTTCCGTTTTTATTCTGCAGGCTTCGGAAAAATACTCGCGCGTTATTTTCCGATAAGTTGAAAAATTTTTGAAAAATTAGTAGCAAAATTGGAAATTTTGGGCAAATTTATAAATTTTTCCGAAAAAATCTAGAAATTCTTTAAAACCGCCAGTATATATTAAAAGTTTATCACATGAAAATATGCTTAAAAAGCTTAAATTCATTAAAATTCGCTCCATTTTGACACTCCAGAAACAGTTTGAAACCTTTGGTGATATCGGAAAAAAAACGAAAAAATACTGGAAAAACCGGAAAAGTATATAAAAAATATAGTTTTTTCCGCAAGAATTTTTTTCTGGAAGAACACCCAACCGTTGTGGCTGCCATTTTTTTAGTGGTGAGGTGGGAGGTAGGCGTGGAGGCCCCAAATTCCGACCTCAGGAAATAAAAAATGGCATAAAAACGCAAAATTTTCTGTAATTTTTTTAACGCTTTTTTCGTCAAAACAAGACTTGTTTTTATTGTTTTAGGCGTTTTCGCACGGTTTTAAAGCGACTCAAAGCCAAAATTTGAGGAAATTTTTCAAAAAATGACCATTTTTGGCAAAATTTAGCTAAGTTTTTGGTCTAAAAAAGTGCTGGGGGGGCTCCGGGTGGAAGGTAACCAAACGTGCTGGGATTTTTCTAGGCGAAAAAAGTGGGGGGTGGGGACTCAAAAATTGGGTTTGAGTACCAAAATAGACGATTTTTGACCAAAAAAATTTCGGCGAAGCCGGAAAATTTTTGCAAATTTTGACCAAAAAGCCTTAAAATTTGGCATTTTCTGGGCACCTTATAGGGTGTCGGGGGGGGAAGCGCCAAAAGGGGGGGGCGGGGCCGAGTGGGGGGGGGGAAGGGGTCGAGTGGGGGGATCCCAACAAGTGGGGGGGCGGCCTTGCCACCCCCCCCCCCCCCCAGTAAAAAAAGCCCAGACGTGGGGGGAGGGAAAGTCAAAAAATCTGGGAGGGGGGTAAAGAAAGTTGGTCGAAAATTTTGGGGGCGGGGGTCATACACATAGGTGTAACGGAGATTTGAGGTGGGGGGCTCCCCCTCCCAACATTTTTTTGGAAAATTACAACATTCCCAACTTTTTGAAAATTTTTGAAAAATTTACCCTATTTTTAGCCACAATTTTCGAGCCTTCGGCGCGACTACCTCCCCCGCCCCAGTTGGGGGGGGGAAGGGAAACGTCCCACCCAAAAATTTCTGGGGGAGGTGAAAAAATGCTTGGGGGCTACCCCCCCGACCTTACACCTATGGTCATACATAGGTGTACCGGGCTACAGTTTACCCCCTGTGAGACCACCCTCCCCCACTAGAAGGCCAGACCCCCACCCCAAAAACCCGACCTCGACTACACCCCCCAAGCCGAGCTCAGACCCCCCTTCCCCCCCCCCCTAAAATGGGGTTCAAACAAGAGAAAAAACGCCAGATTTATGCTAAGTTTTGGAATTTTTCAAAATTTTTCTGAAGAAATTGGCTGTATATAAATAGTTAAAAAGCTAAATAATAGATTGTAAAATGCAATACGAGTAGTTTTTGAGTAGATTTATGTCGAAAATAGTAGATTTTATGTCAAAAAAGGGCCATTTTTAGCTGAATAAAATTTGGGTACAGTTTGGGTATAGTTTGGGTACAGTTCTTTTTCAAAATCTGATTTACTCCCCCCCCCAACCCAAACAGGTGGTACACCTATGGCGGGGGTACCCCCCCCCCCCTGGCATAGGTGTGGCCGGGGGCCCCCAAAAATTTCTGGGGGGGTTTGGAAAAATGGCTGGGGGGGTTACCACTTACCACCCCCCCAAACCCCCCCCCCAATTACACCTACAGTACAGTACTGTATCATGGGTACAGTAGTTTGGGTAGTTTTTATTAAAATTAGTAAGGTAGGTAGGTAGGTAGGTAGGTAGGTATTGAGTAAGGTCAATATTGAGTCAGAAAGACCGTAATACAGTTAAAAACGTGTATTTCTCACAATATATATAATAACAATTAAACCAAAAATTTTGACTTTTGTAAATTTTTGCAAAATTTGCCCTAAAAATACCGAAACTTTGGCAAATTTTCGTGCCATCGGCGTCCCCTCCAAAGTTTTAGGGGGTTAGAATTAAAAACGGCTGGTGGGGGCTACCCCCATTCCCCAACCCTCCCAACTTTCACCTACAGTTCTGTTACTGTTACGCAATGCACTGGGGGGTTGAGAAAAAGGCTGGGGGAGCCTCGCCTCCCCCCCCCCCCCGCCTTACACCAATGGTTAATTAAGCGAATTTTAGCAATTTTCGCTACTTTGTTGTTATTTTTTGAAAAATTTCGAATTATTGGCTAGAAATTTTCGAAAATTTAGGATGGGGTAGGGTTTTTAGGAAAAGGAAGGAAGGGGTGGCGTCGGCCGAGGGCCGATTTGACGTGCGTTAAGTCAGCTGACCAAGTTTAACTACAAATTATAATTTTGGTATGATTGGATAGCCCTTAATTTGTAGTATATGTAGTAGATTTCCTTTTAAATTGGAGTTGCAAGGTGACTCAGATTTGATCACCTGACTGCGTCACATGTGCTAGAGAAACGCACATTCTATATGTTAAAGATGAGAAATTTCTAACGCTGATTTCTCATTATCCTTACAACTACAAATTAAAATGAGAGTCACCACATACACTACAAATTGAGCGCTATCCAACGACACCAAAATTATAATCTGTAGTTAAATGTGGTCCGCTAACTTAACTACTTACGTGCTGATTTGGGGGTAGGGGTTGAATAATTTCAGGGGGGGTCGGCGCCCCCTCTATTTGGAATTTACACATCTTCTGTGCTTTAAGATATATAGGGAATATATGATTTGTACACAGAAATTTTAGATAAACTGTATGCACGCGTAAATACGTGTTAAGTCTGCCCTTCTGATTATTTTCTTACAAATTTAAAACCGGAAATGATCTGTTCCTAATTTCATAATGTGTAATGGAATTAGTAAAACCTGAGGTTAAAATCTGTTAAAGTGGTCGAAAAATGGTCAAAATTAGTCAATTGGTAGGTTATAGGTTATAGGTTCATAGGTTTAATGAAGTGAAGAGTAATGGTGGGTTGCGGAACGGACCCATAGAAGGTCGACCCCACCTGAAATAGAAATATGCAAATTAGGTAATAGTAACGAAGTGAAGAGTAATGGTGGTTGCGGAACGGACCCATAGATGGTCGACCCCACCTGAAATAGAAATATGCAAATTAGGTAATAGTAATGAAGTGAAGAGTAATGGTGGTTGCGGAACGGACCCACAGAAGGTCGACCCCACCTAGAAGAAATATAGAGTATAATGAATGATCAGTATTTATGTTAAGGAAGTTGATAAGCGAGGAAGTAAGAAGTAATTGCTAGTAATGGAGTATGTTTTATGAGGTAGTTAGATTAGAAGTCTTGAACGCAATGTACGCAATATTAGTTGTTATAATCTTTATCCGTCCTTCTTGCAATAGAAGTTAGTTTTTGTTGATTGTATATGAGAAATGGAACGAGTAACAATGTATATGCAAGGTGAATTGAGTAACGATTTAATATTGTCGAAGGTCTTTAGTTTTTAAACGTTTTGGTCTTTCCCCCTAGTCAAAAGCCTAACCATTTTGTGGAGGTTGTAATGGAATTAACAAAACCTGAGGTTAAAATCTGTTAAAATGGTCGAACAATGGTCAAAATCAGTCAATCTGCGAAGAAGAACTCTTATGCCATGGATTTGTGATGAAGATCAACGATCATTAATATAGCATATAGTTATTAATTAATGTCCAAGCAATAATTGTATAGATTGTTCTACGTTTGCCTAGCCAGAGTTGCCTAGTGCTCAAAGTTAAGTGAAATTCTTAAATAGGGCTCAAGGTTTGCACTCCATTAGGCAGAAATCCTAGTCTCAATTGTGATTTTAAGCCTAATTAAGTTTAAGTAAAGCTTAATTTAAACAAAAAGTTGTAAAAGAAGGGTTAATTCGGTCACCTATCCCCTGAGAACCGGAGTTGTCACTCCATTCGACCTTAAGGGGGCGCTTGCATTATCGGGAACGGTTCTCCTGAGTTTATTTTCCAACGAATCTATTTCAAACTTTCAGCATAGGTAGCTGGTGCTAAATGCTAACAATATGTAGAATTTGAATGATCCAGTGCTTGGCTTGCGACTTACACAAGAGGGATAAGCTGAAATTTTCAAAACGCTGTCGCTCATTAACGGCTGAATGAAATTAGCTCAAATTTGGCACAAATGCGTAAATAAACATAACGCAGAGGCAATTTTTTCAGTATTTCGATTTATGCAGTTTTGAGTATTTTATGAATATTCGAAAACTTTGAAAGTCAATATCTCACGGAATATACGATTTAAACAAAAACTAAAAAAATTGCCCCCGCGCGCCCGTCACATAAACGTGTATGCAAAATTTGAGCGAGTTTGGTCGCAGCATTTATGAGAAAATCAGAATGAAAAATTTCGCACTAATCACTTCAGTTTTTCTAAAACATTATGCTTTTAATAAATCGCACAGTGTATTTCATAAAATAATAAACAAATCCAACACAAAAGCAACGTGAAAAGCCCTGTAGAAATCATTTCCGAACGATTGGTTGTTACATTAGCATTCGCGTTGGGAATGGTAAACGTAACTTTGTCATATTTTCAAGCGCCTGTAACTTTTGATTGCAACCACGTACAGGAGAGATATGCACATCGTTGTAACGGGCTTTTTATGCTCTTTCACCTAGTGCATTCGACGTTGTCGTTTGCAGCTTCAATACAATTTCGAAATTTTAAGCCATACCGGTAGCTAGCCAAGCACGTGATCTCCGTTGCCGAAATTTTGTCAAAAGATGCCCCGCCAACCAGAGTAAGTTTAGTTGGGATTTCTTTAAAATTCAGCTATCGATCTAAATTTTATATCTATAATTCCGATAATGCAAGCGCCCCCTTAAGGGGGCGCTTGCATTACCGGGAACGGTTCTCCTGAGTTTATTTTCCAACGAATCTATTTCAAACTTTCAGCATAGGTAGCTGGTGCTAAACGCTAACCATATGTAGAATTTTAATAATCCAGTGCTTGGCTTGCGACTTACACAAGAGGGATAAGCTGAAATTTTCAAAACGCTTTCCCTTATTAAAGGCTGAATGAAATTAGCTCAAATTTGGCACAAATGCGTAACTGAACATAACACAGGGGCAATTCTTCTTCAGTTCTTCTTCTTCTTCTTCTTCAGTTTTTCGATTTAAGCAGTTTTGAGCATTTTATGAATATTCGAAAACTTTGAGAGTCAATATCTCACAGAATATACGATTTAAACAAAAACTAAAAAAATTGCCCCTGCGTACCCGGCAAATAAACATGCATTGCAAAACTTTGGTCGCAACATTTATGAGAAAATCAAAATGAAAAATTTCGCACTAATCACTTCAGTTTTTCGCAAATATTATATATAGTTTTAATAAGTCGCACATTTCATAAAATAATAAACAAATCCAACACAAAAGCAACGTGAAAAGCCCTGTAGAATTCATTGCCGAACGATTGGTTTTCACATTAGCATTCGCCTTGGGAATGGTAAACGTAACTTTGTCATATATTCAACGGCCTGTAACTTTTGATTGCAACCACGTACAGGAGAGAAATGCGCATCGTTGTAACGGGCTTTTTATGCTCTTTCACCTAGTGTATTCGACGTTGTCGTTTGCCGCTTTAATAAAATTTCGAAATTTTAGGCCATACCGGTAGCTACCCAAGCACGTGGCTCCGTTGCCGAAATTTTGTCAAACGATGCCCCGCCAACCAAAGTATGCTTAGTTGGGATTTCTTTAAAATTGAGCTATCGGTCTAAATTCTATATCTATAATCATGATAATCATAATAATGCAAGCGCCACCTTAAACGGATTAATCTTAGAGGAAATTAGTGAGTTGTTTTGTTACTCCCCACGAAGAAGAACGTCGACATTTCGGCTAATCCCTAGCGTATCAATGAGTTGTCACTCATAACCGAAAACAAGCATGACCTTTTCACCACCCTGTGCGTTTATTATTGATGGAATATGAATTAGTAGGAAGTCAGTCCCCCTGGAGAGCAGGATCCTGACCTGGATCTCCTTCCCCCGCTGGACATTAAAGTTCTACCGGAGGAATGGCGAACAACGTTCCAGCCTATGTAAAGAGGGAGCTCAAAGCCCTCAATAGCTGCCTCGATGTGGGGATCATCTCCGTTATCGAGTATTGCCGTCAGATCGGTGAGCCCAAGATCATCGCCCATAATAGAGCTCGCGACCTTCGAGAAACAACCGAAGGTTCCCGCAGAAATGATTCCCCGCTCCCAGAAGAGGAGCTCGAAGGGTATCTACAGGAAATCCTTACCTTCAAGCTTTATGAGTAACAGTCGGTAGCATAGACTTACCCCGTCCCTTAGTTGTCCCCTAGTATGATTGGTCGATTTCGTACAGTTTGAAAAAATATTACATATAATTTAAAAAGGAACATATTCGAAAATATACAAAAAATATTTACATAAAAAGATCAAAAATATTACGTAAGTGTTCTTACATATGTATGTTAGTTGATTATTATTAATTATAATTGGTTATATATATGTTGTAAATATGATGTGCGGAAAGGATCAGTAATTGTGAAGCAATATGTGTTTTGGTTCTTAGCATCAGTTTTCTGGCATCTCTTGAAAGATTCTAACCAAAAACTTACCAGAAAAAGTGTATCCTGTTAATCGGTTTATTGATCATCACATGCTGTATAGTTTAGCTACCTGTATAGTTGATTAAATGTATGGGCATTTGTAATTAGTATGTTATCTTTGTGAACAGAAAGGATCTGGCAAGAAGCCATATGCGTGTTCAAAGTAATCGAAAACTTACCAAAAATAATCGTGTGGCATTATCGGATGTTGGTTAAAATAATCATGTTAAGTAATATTATGTATCTATGATTGATAATTGTTTATAACTGTTTATGACTGTTGTATAATTATTTGGTTTACGTAGGATCGCTAAACGGTTAGTAGCTAGAAGTTTTGCACTGTGTACAGGTTTAGTGAGGATGTATATGATTTCCCGATATTTTGCCTATTTGATGTTAACTATGTGCATGTATAGTTATTAATTGCTTGTGACAGATTTCGAGGAAGTAACCTTTTGTATCAAAAGCGCAGTGAGACTTTTGCCCCTAAAATAGGAAGTGTTCATGAAATAACTTAGTTCATAGAGGAATTACTTGTTCGATTATGTTGTGCCTGCATTTGTATCTGTTGTGGTAGTATTGTATTTTACCGGTTACTTGTGAAGGATAGAATCAGAGTGATAGAGAAAGGGAACAGTTTTTTGAAGAAGAAAGGGATAAGCTAACGAGACAGTTTCTCAAGTTACGAGTTGTGGAAGTCAGAATATGAAGCAATAGTAGTATCAGTGAATTCTTAGTACATGAGAAAGAGTTATGGTTCTGTATTTGATGCTTATATTTTGGATTTTTTTGGATATCGATTATTTATGAACGATTTTGTATGGAATGACTGTTTGTACGGAAATTGATATGTGAAACGGGAAATTATTAAAAAGGTAGCCGGTACTTCGTTTTAATCTTTAAAAGGGACAAGGAAACTACATGAAGGCATTAATGAATAATCGGGTTGTTACCCCGATGTTAAGGAATCTGGTTGTTACGAAATCGGGTTGTTACCCCGATCAGCCTGAAGTATATTGAACCGTATAGTGCATGAAGAATGAACTGAAGAGTAATGGTGGTTGCGGAACGGACCCATAGAAAGTCGACCTCACCTGAAATAGAAATATGCAAATTAGGTAATAGTAATGAAGTGAAGAGTAATGGTGGTTGCGGAACGGACCCATAGAAGGTCGACCCCACCTGAAATAGAAATATGCAAACTAGGTTATAGCAAGAGTACATAATACATAAGAGTGTGACAAGCGTCACACTCTATGTAATCAGCTCGAGAGCCATGCTCTGCGGGCTAACGGCCCACCCTCCCCCGCAATTGCGTACCTAGTGGACCCCCCCCGCAAATCAGTACCTAGTACGCAATTGCGTATGTTCACTCGCTGCTGCAATATTCCATTTATTGGGACCCCCCCGCAAATGTGACCTATCATTCGACATTGAAAAGTGATAGGTCACATTTGCGGGGGGGGTCCCGATAAATGGAATATTGCAGCAGCGAGTGAACATACGCAATTGCGTACTAGGTACTGATTTGCGGGGGGGGGTCCACTAGGTACGCAATTGCGGGGGGGGGCCGTTAGCGCGCAGAGCATGGCTCTCGAGCTGATTACATAGAGTGTGACGCTTGTCACACTCTTATGTATTATGTACTCTTGGTTATAGTAATGAAGTGAAGAGTAATGGTGGTTGCGGAACGGACCCATAAAAGGTCGACCCCACCTGAAATAGAAATATGCAAATTAGGTTATAATAATGAAGTGAAGAGTAATGGTGGTTGCGGAACGGACCCACAGAAGGTCGACCCCACCTAAGAAGAAATATAGAGTATAATGAATGATCAGTATTTATGTTAAGGAAGTTGATAAGCGAGGAAGTAAGAAGTAATTGCTAGTAATGGATTATGTTTTATGAGGTAGTTAGATTAGAAGTCTTGAACGCAATGTACGCAGTAATTAGTTGTTATAATCTTTAGCCGTCCTTCTTGCAATATGTAATGAAGTGAGCAAAATCCAAGACACGATTTGCTCTGAACCTTTAAACTCTCAATTACACGGAAGGTCAGCACGTCTGCTCGCAATGAGACAGACTTAAGCACCAGATCTCTGAAAGGTGGTGTTCCAAAATCAGAGATTCTCTGCGGCCAACCTTGGTTGGGGTCTTTGTCGGTGAGTTCGTTTGAGGCTCCTGATTTCCAATTGTACAGCAAGCGGGGTCAGCACTTGCTTCTCGTTGACAGCACTGGATTTGGGATGACTTCTGCACTGGATCTTCGAGATAGAGATTGCCAGGAAAACTTACTGGTTTTGATTCCGTCCTGGATTCCTGTGATTAGTGGCTAAACGGTAAACGCACCGTATTCGAAGGCAAACGCGCCTTTATTTGCTTATATTAAGGCTCAACGGTAAACGTACCGTATGCGAAGCCAAACGCGCCTTTATTGCTCGTAATAAGACTCAGTAGCTAGCACACAGATAATTTAATAAGACCAATACAATTATAATTATTTCGTGGACTCAAGATTAAGCTATTACAATTTCCGTGCAATTCAAAGAACAACATAAAAGATTAAGATACTACAATCCTGTGCAATTCAAATAATAACATAAAAGATTAAGATACTACAATCCTGTGCAATTCAAATAATAACATAAAAGATTAAGATACTACAATCCTGTGCAATTCAAATAATAACATAAAAGATTAAGATACTACAATCACTTGCAATTCAAATAATAGCATAAAACAGGACAGTACAACGGTTACTGTACCAGAGTTGCCAGATACTCTTTTCTGTTTATTATCAATATTATCCCAATTTCGGATAATATTACACAATGTAGTTAGTTAGATTTAGGATAGTTAAACTTGATACTTGGGGGTTTGGTCTCCTTTGGACCTTAGACTCATATATCCCTCAAGTTAACTCAGCCAAGTACTATCGCTAATGCCAATTCGAAACCATCTAACCGATGTGTATTATTAAAACTCTTTATCCGCCTTTTACAGTAGGACTTATCAAATTACCACAAAATCTACAAAACAGTATATGATAACAGAAGTTAACCTAGGGTCGGTCTTTGGGTGAGCCCCCAAAAGTCGGTCACTGCTTTCGCTCCGACACACGGTTCAGGGATGCTATGCAGAAGAAAATTTGAGGATGTGACGAAAAGTTTGGGAGATTCGGTAGTCCTTCCTTACCTATTCCTAATTAACAGAAGTTATAAAAGTTCTTATAGTCTTTCGATTCTTCTCTTCTTCAGGATTAAAGGATCAGGGTCGGGTATTAAGCCAATAGACAGGGGAGTGACGACAAAAAGAATAGAGATTGTTTTTGATAACTTTTAAAATGTCCGCCTTAAACGACCAAAAGGAACTGTGTTTCGTTTTCGCCTTTTTTGACGACAATTCAGTTTTCCCCAAATGATCAGGTCGGAACGCTGCAAAATGTCTCTGCCTTAATACAACAGTTGTATTGTACCGCCGGCCAATATATCTTCCGAAGGGTCCGCTGCACTAACCAATCTTAATAATTCCAATGAGTAACTGATCCAGACTGACTCCGTCCTCCAGATTAGGCCACTGGCTTTAAGTATCTCAAAATCGTTCAGACTCGGCGGGGCAGGTTCGGCTCAGGATCCGCACCTGAATCAAATGGGTTAAAACCCATTAGTACATAACACAACAGTGGGAATCGAACCCAGCAACTATTACTCACTTCTGTGGCTTTTCGACTTTAAATCGTTATATCAATGTAAATTGAATTACTATTTTCAGAGATTGTTTATTTCTGCTGAACTTGGGACTGATAACTACAAAGCAGTAAATGTTGCTTAGAATTCATGGATTTGGTGTTTGGCATAATTTCCTACACAGTTGTGCAGTAAACGGCAGAATGTGAAATAAAATTATCGAAATGTTGTAATTTGCAACATCGCGCTAAGTTCATGAAATTAAAGCATTGCATTCACAAATTTCCTCGGATTCCGCGGGAACCTTCATATTTTTCACAGAACGTGCACTTATTAACAGTAGAGCAGTAAAAAACCACTGCGCTGACGGAGATTCAAATCCGGAAGTTGTAATGCCTCAATGCTTATTTAGGGTACATTTATGGCTTAGTGTGTCGTGTGTCGATGCCCAACTGTGAGCTCATTAACTGTAATGACTAAATGCAATGTCTATACCTACCTACCGCTGAATACGGCCTGGACCTAAACCTAACAGCAACTTTCCCTAAACGTTTAAGTCAAAGTAATGTCCACTGTAATAGTTACGTGCTATATGTGTGCTCGTCATTTTGGTCTGTATATGTTTTGACGTTCCAGCTGCCAAATATATATGTGGTAGTCCTACCTACCATACTGCTGTGATCTAATGGCCAGTTATTAGCTATAATCGACGAGCCTACGAAATCGGAGCTATAGCGGGTGCATTAACTAGGTCTAACTTGTAATCTTAAAACATGAACGACTGCGTAATTAAGCAGTTACTAACTGTATGCACATTGTAACTTAACGATTATTTGCTCGGGATGTCCCCCCAGCTGAAATCATACAAATTTAATGCTAAGTGTCGCGACTGTTGAGGCATGGGATCTTATGAACGCAAACTGTTGTCTAATAATGCCTTTTGTGTGATAAAGAACGATATGGGCTATGAACTAAGACTCACTTACCTATATTACTATAATTATTACTCAAATTAATATCCACGTCTACATTCCTATTGCCTAACTATACATTCATTGCCTGACACAATAAGCGGTACTTACAAGTATTTAACTTAATGCTAGTCCTATGCGATAATGCTTTCTTATTATACAAGTAGTGGCTATGTATATATCATCGTGATTTGCAGTTGATTAAATACATAAGGCGTCTAATCTAACAACAATTTAACGATTTTTCCCAATGGTGCAATCATGAGCCATGCGAGCATTATTTAATTTAAATACCTAATTCCTAGCTCCAAAATACCTAATTACTGAACCCTAGCATTGTTGTAATAGTTATGCTTAGTTATGCACTAGTGAGACATCAGAACACTGGGCCATAGGCAAACTGTTTCAGAGAGCTTGCCTAAAAGTACTGTAGGACAGATCATTAATCGTGCAATTCTGGGCTATATATATATATATATATATATATGTGAAGCCTACTAATTTAAAGAAATCAGCCATGGGTAATAGTTGCTATTTAATAAATGCAATTAATAAGCTTCTCTTCTTCTCTCCTCTTCTGGAGCCAGAGTTAGGCTGCGTAATGAACTTACCATGATCAACTGATTCCGGTGGTATCGTCTGCATCCCGAACCGCGGCAATTGTTTTGACTGCACAAAACTTGCCGACATTTCTGCACTAGGTCCAGGGCTAAAACTAGCAAGGTCAGCTTTTCTCTGCAGACTGTTGATTCCATGTCCACTCCAAGAAAAAGTATACGGACTCCCATCCATGTTTTTAAGCATGAAAGAGTCCAGATGTCCAGTCACCAGTAGATTTGCCTCATGGCGCTTTGCTAGTTTTACTGCTTCTTCGAATGTCTTCGGATCAGATATAAGGACCAACTGTTGTATGCAGCTTACCAAATTATTGACGAAGAAATCCTTCATGAGTATCTTCTGCGCGTCCAATCCAATCGTAGGATAGGCATTCCGAACCAATTTCTGAATCGCTAAGGCAAAGTCAGAAACGGTTTCGCCTACGAGTTGTTTCCTTCCCCGCAGTTGCGCTCCACTGAGCTTAACCAATTCTTCTGTCTTCAAAAGTGACAGTAACTTACCTTTAAGGTCTGCATAAGTGCGCTTATCCTCAGAGCTCAGGCTCTGATACGCCTCCAAGGCGCCTTCTCGCAAGTAGGCAGGCAGTGTCTTGGCTATCTTGTCTTCGTTCCAGGAGCTGGCTGGGCCAAAGTTCAAACATTACAATAAATTCTGAGAGCCCCGCCCACCGGCCAAAAGGCCAAAAAAATAGGCCCCCCCCCCCGAGCGCCTGGAGGCCGCCGTTTCTGGTTGGTGCTCAAATACAACCGGGGTGTGGGCCCCGGCGAGGGGAGTGGCGCTCCCGGCACGCCCTCCCCCATCAACCACGGCGTTCCCCCCCCTCCCCCCCCCCCCAGCGGTGACGAGGAGAAGGTGTGAGCGCGGTTAAAAGCCTATCTCCCTAAAATTATTAATTAGTTTAATTGAAAAATTAACTAACCAACAACAAAAAAACAACTAAATTAGTTATTTAGTGATGGAGGACTGGGGGGCGGCGGCCCCGCGCCACTGCAATATAAAACGAAAAAAAAAAAGAAAAAAACAAAACACAAAACAAAAAACTACCAATGCCCGAGGAGGTGAAGGGGCAGAAAAAGGGGAAAAAAGCAGAGAAACAGAAAAGCGAGACTAAAACGAGAGGGAGAGAGGCGCAACGCCGGGCCGGGAAAGAGGGCGAGCCAGGCGGCACAACAAACAACAAAAACAGGAAAAAGGGGGAAAAAAGCAAAAAAACAACAAAACACCCAAACAACGGGAAAAAAGGGGACGAAGCGGGGAGGGCGGGGGGGGAGACATCGCACCCCCCCTGCGAGGCCATTGTGAAGGTAATAGTTTATAAATAATAGGGGGATAAATAGGATATATAAAAGGGATTAATAAAAAGATTAAAAGGGGGGCCCCGGGGGGGGGAAAAACAAGCACCCCCAGGGGCCAGGGCCCAGAACGAAGATTAAAAAACGCATTCAAGGTAAAGAAAACCTCCCCAACCCAACCACCCCCAGGCCACACTAACCAACACAACCCAAAAAACAAAGAATTGGGGAGCGAAACGGAAAAAAAACAAAGTGCAAGGTAAAGAAAAAAAGAGAAAAGTAGCAGGACCCAAAGAGAGAAGTAGATAGACAGAGAACTGAAAAATCGGAGGGAAAAACTACGGCAAAACGGGAAAAAAAAAAATGGAAGAAGGGGGAGAAGAGGGGGGAAAGAAAGAAAAAAAAAAATATGTAATGGAATAACTTAGATCTTGCGCTTAAAAGTGATTAAAAAGCTAGTTTCTAATTGGTCATCATTCCAAAAGAGGTTCTTACATAAAACGGAGTCTAAGAGATCTTGCCTATGCTAAGTTTTAGTTTTAGTATTATGTCCAAGCCATAATTAATTGTCATTGTATAATTGTTAAAATCAGAGTTGCCAGTCCCAATTAAGTATCTTCCAACCTCTACGAGAGAAAGAGCCTAAATTTACTTCAACATTAATACAAGAAAAGGGCACCTACAAGCTTTAAGTTAGAATTAATTAGCCCAAAATAGTGATCCATTGTACTTAAGACAATTACAATGAAAATAATAAGGCCGACTCCAAAATTCCCCTTTTGAAAGGACAGGTGTCCTTTCCCTCAGTGACCCGGGTGCGGTCACTCTCCCCGTCCATTGCCAGAAGTCATTAAGAACATAAGAATTACAAAAAAATCCCCGAATTCCAGTACTGGCGTAAAAGTTGGAGTATTGAATTATCACGAAAAAGAATCCAGCGTTTATAGTGAAAAGAATGCAATAATCCTCGCCAGCAGTGTTTAAAAGCATTTTTCATTGGTTAATAATGCATATTAGAAGATGGTAACGAAATAATTACCTAATTATGTTGTACGTAGGAAATTAAAAGTAATAAGTACCTAAGTACGTTAATTTTGGATAATTTATGTTTTATGATGATTTTAAGCTTTAACTTGTTATTAATAATGTTATTTGGTATTAGTTAGGCATAATTTATGTTAATTAGCTAATTTTTACGTAAGAAATGAATTTTTGGTCCGTGACATAACTTAGGCTCATAAGAAAGAGAATTTTCTCCCATTTCCAAAAATGAAATTCCCACGTTTTAACTCCCAAAATTGAGTAAGTTATAAACGAAAATGTTTTTAGTAAGATTAGCCTAATTTCGTAATCTTACTTTGCTTAAAAGGAAAGTCCTAAAAGTGGACCTCTAAAAAACCTTTGTATTAACTTTCTTCTTTCTCTCTTTCCTTCTTTCTTTGTCTGGGAGGTTGTCTACCTCCCAGACTACATGGCAGCCAGGTGCGCTGCTGTCCCTTTCTTCTTTCCTACCTACGAAAAGGCTTGTCCTCAGGTGAACTTTTGTTGGGCCTAGTCCAACAAGAAGAGGACAACAAAAGTTCGCCTCTAGAAAAGAAAAGAGGACACAAATTTTAACACGTACATAAAGTTCGCAGGGGGCTTAATTAATTCCCCCATAATTAAACTATTATGAAAATTTATTACACATAGTCAGTCAAATACGTAGTGTATCGAGATCCTAATTTTAAGTCTTTAACACTTACGTAGATTGCGCAAAAGTTAGAAACAAGTCCCAAAATTCATGTTATTTCCCCTTTGGTTACGTTTACATGTTAACCAAAGTTTTGCAAAGTTTTGCAGAATTTCAGCATCCAAAATTAATCAAAAAAGGGGTCAGTTGGGGGCAATATGTCCCCATTATCGTTAATCTTTCCTCCCTCGGGCTGGCCGGTCCGGCAGGCCGCTGGACTGGCCTATGGTAGAGATAGCAAGCTTCTAGAAAGTTCTAGAACTTTCTAGAAGCTTTAAGCTAAAATGAAAGAGAAATTCCGCCCCCAGTTCGCTAATGACCTGTCACCGAGCTGTCAGCAAAACTGTCAGCTCGGTCCCCAAAATTTTAAACTCATCAGTGTTCGTTTAGCAGTGGCCGAGAGCGGCCGGATTTTACTCCCCTCTCCCCAGTGTGTGTTACTTCTCGGACCACTGGTGTGGTACGGGAATATAGTAACACACACTCCCCCATAGGACGCACTTAGGACTTTTCTGGCCCACACTGGCCAGAAAAGGGTTGAGTTTACAGCACGAACACTTCAACTTGAGGAGCCAAATGGGTTTTTTATGCCCGGCTCAGAAACTGCAATTTAGGAAAAAATCCTAGGAAGTTTCGGCCTCTTTTTGGGCCATATTTTTTATGCTTTTTCGGCCTTTGGGCCTTATTTTTATATGGTATTTTGAGGCCTTCATGGCCAGATTTTATGAGGCATTTTGGGCCAGCGAGCCCCGATTTTATAGTCATTTTTTGGGCCTAAGGCCACTCTTTTATTTCTCTAGCATGATGGACCTTTCGGGTCAATTTTAGTTCCATAGCATGTTGGGCCTCCGGGCCAGCTTTATTTCTGTGATGGCTACGTATTAGTGTTTTTTAGTTTATTTTGACTGTTGCCTACGTTTTTATGTTGCAGTGTAGCAGCGTTCGCTTGCTCAATTTTATTTTGACTAACTTTGACGCTGTTCTCTCTATAAGTTTTGCTCCCTCTAATTCTGTGAATTGTTCAGCCAAATTGCCCATTGAATTTTTGTTATATTTAGCTGCTTGCGCAGAAAGCACATTTCCCCGTCTCGACGAATAGCCGAGCAATTTCTAGGAATTGCAATTGAGTGTTAACTTGGTAACGTAAAGTTTTAAGTTCAGTTGGAAGTTTTCTTCTCGAACGGAAGGTCGGTTTGGCCTTACGAAACTCTCTAGTTTTGTGCTGTGCATATTGCACCAGAATAGGACTTTGATGTAATTTTGGCCCTGAGGCACTTTAAATGGTGAGTTGACTTGAAGTGCGATTTAGGTTGTCTTGTTGGTGTTATGCTTTTGTCATATTTTAATCAGGTTCTGAAATGGGTCTAGGAGTAGGGAGTTTTACAAATGGCGCTGCGAGTAGGGTAGGGGAAGGTTTACTGTGTGTCGGTTAGTAGTATTTTTTGTGTTGGTGTGTTTGGATGTTTTTTGTTTTTGAGGTTTGGGTTGTTTTGTTTTGATTTGGGGTTGGAGGATTTTTGACACGGACTTGGGAATTTTATTTGACTTCGGATATTAGGTTTGGTTTTTAGAGGTTGGTAGTTGTTTTGTTGCAGGAATTTTGGCAGTAGTTTTTGTTTTTTGTTGGTATTTTTATTTTTTGGTTTTGTTTATTTGGAAGGGCGAAGTTAAGGCCTATTGTTATGTATAGATTTGGTTGTTTTGTTGTTGTTAGTTGATTATTTTTATTTATTTATTTATATTTTTAGGCAAGGTAAGCTTTAGGTATGGCCGAAGTTTTGGGGATGCTGTTGAAAAGAAAAGGAACGAGGAGCTGCGAACTATCATGGTCAATGGATGATTGCTATCGCAAAGCAGACTACCCTGAGGCAGCTGCATGACGCTTGGATTTTTGGACACTGGAAAGAAAATGGACTGCTAGAAAGCGCTTTAGAGAGGGATGTATATTGTTTTGAAACAGTTTGCTGGCCGGTTGGGCGAGGACTTTAGAATTTATTGTTGTTTGAACTTTTGGCCAAGCCGCTCTGGAACGAAGACAAGATGCAAGAATGTGCTTTGGAGAAGGCGCCTTGGAGGCGTTCGAGCCTGAGCTCTGAGGATGGCACTTATGCAGACTTAAAGGTAGTTATGTCACTTTTGAAGACAGAAGATTGGTTAGCTCAGTGGAGGCAATGCGGGAAGGAAAAATCGTAGGCGAAACCGTTTCTGACTTTGCTTAGCGATTCAGAATTGGTTCGGAATGCCTATCCTCGATTGGATTGGAGCGCAGAAGATCTCATGAAGGATTTCTTCGTCAATAATTTGGTAGTGATCAACAGTTGGTCTTATTCTGATCCGAAGAATTCGAAGAAGCAGTGAAACTAGCAAAGCGCCATGAGGCAAATCTACTGGTGACTGGACATCTGGACTCTTTCATGCATAGAAAAATGGAAGGGAGTCCGTATACCTTTTCTTGGAGTGGACATGGAATCAACAGTCTGCAGAGAAAAGCTGACCTTGCTAGTTTTAGCCCTGGACCTAGTGCAGATATGTCGGCAAATTCCGTGCAGTCAAAACAATTGCCGCGGTTCGGGATGCAGACGATACCACCGGAATCAGTTGATCATGGTAAGTTCATTACGCAGCCTAACTCTGGCTCCAGAAGAGGACCTAGTGACCGAGACCGATGGACTTCGGATGGCAGACCCATATGCGACAACTGTAAACGCCCTGGTCATATCCGCTCCAGATGCAACGCAAGGACAACTCGAGAACAAGGAAACAGAAACACGGCTAGTTCCAGTTTTCGGCCAAACCAAGCGAATGATCGCTCGCGGCCGCCGATAACTCGAACTAATGCTGTCATGGAGGACGATTATTTTTACCAGCCTGAGCACGAAACAACTGTCTGGAAATACGAAGAACCCTCTGGTTTCCAAGGCCCCTCCGCTTCATTCAGACAGGAAGATGAAGTAAGTAATTTTCAGTATTGTAATATGCTAACTTCTGATTCTAGTTTCAGGTCTCCTGATAATTTAATTAATATGTCAGAACTTAATTGCCCGTGTTCTGGTAGTAATGCTGGTGCTGCCAGTGCCATAGCACCAGAACTGGCATTTTGCTGTCCATCTTGTGGAAGCAGAAAAACCTTCGTCACCGAAGCTCGAGCCAGAGAAGCCAAAGAGGAGTGTGGATTTCCGGAAGTTGGCTATTGCTATGACTGCAACAAAGTGTGGTCTGCTCAAAAGGAACCGGACTCCCCTGAGGGAATGAGCCGTGGAAGCATCTACTTGTTTGGAGGAAAGTACGACGAGCTGTCAAATCTCTACAAAGCTCCCCTGAGGGAGTACGAGATTGTTTATTGTTGCTCTATGCAACTCTATGCCAAAAGGAAGGCGGAATTCTACCGGGAATGGAAGCGATCTGCCTGTATTATGCGTGAGCATAATTCGCTGAAGATTGCCAAGCTAGCCGATACATGTCCATCTCCTGATGGCTTTGACTGGCAGTGGAAGACGGACGTTGCCGCGTGGTATGCCTTGTGGGATGCTAACTACTTAAAGTTCTCCCAGAACGAGCATCTGTTGGACAAGTTGTTGGCGACGGAAGGAAAACTGCTTGTGGACTGCAACCCAAGCGACCAATTTTGGGGAATTGGTCTCCGTAAAATGGATGCCCGTTGCCGGGTGAAAGAGCTATGGCAAGGACAAAATCATTTTGGCGATCTCCTTGCACAGCTTCGAAACTGGTTCTTAGTGAAGAAAGAACTGCCAACTGAATGTGTCCACTCGGAAGACGAGATCACGGAGAGACGAAAGGAAGACCGACGCCGTCGGCTTGCCAACCTGCAGGAGACCACGTCTGATGACTCTCAGTTTTCGGTGCATTCGGACTTAGAGGATCTTAATGCAGACTTCATCTCAGATACAGAGCCGGAACCTGATATGCCAGCAGAAAAGAAGTTGGAAAATAAAACTACCGTTCTGATTGACGAGGAAATCACCAAACTGCTTGATTCAGAGGTTGGAAAGGAACTCCTTCACCACTTTGGAGTTGTCTCCTACGAGACCAGTAAACCTCGAGATGGCGTGCATATAGTAGTGATGTACGGACCAAGCGCGAGGTCTTTGGAACTATGCGAAGACATTCCTTGTTGACATTCGGATGCAAGCAGAACGCGACGCTAGAACACCGCCGCCTCCAGCTTCATCACCACCAGATGGAGCTTCTGCTAGCGGTGACCAAACAGTTGAGGAGGATGAGCTGCCTACTCCCCCTGCTCCTGCTTCTGTGCCTCCTCTCCCTGAGGAAGGAGCCGCAGCTGCAAATGAGGAACTAGCGCAGCCTGCTCTCTCAGTAGCAGAATCGGCACCGCCTGTACCAAGAGGTTTTCATCGAGGGTCTAGAGGTGGACGCGGAAGAGGAAGAGTTCCGTGGTATCGACGGAGACGAGTTCAATTCATGTTGCCTGGATATGGGATGCCGTACATGTTCTTTCTGTGTATCCTTGGAATTTTGCCTATCGTCTTCGCTACACAACCAATGCTGTGCAACATGAAGGAGAAAAGCTTGTTGTACGGCCTGCCAAACGACACTCTGTGTAGGGTCCCGAACCAGACGACACTAGCTTACCCTGAGGAAGCGTCGGTCTTGATCTACCGGCGTAACCATATTCAGTATAAGACCCATGCTTGGCGGTGCAAGATAGTCACATCGACTGTGAAAGTTTTCACCTACTTCTTCAATGACGAGCATCTCAAAGAAGAAGAGAAGCATGACCAGATCGTTTCACAGCAGGAATGCTTTTCCATGAGACACTTCCGAAGATGTAGTTATGGACCATTGTCTCAAATTGCCGGACTTTGGCAGACTGATAATAGGCTCAACTGGAAGTATCCTGGAGGTGGTATCTACTGTTGTCAACGGAAAGCTTTCACCGAGTCAAACTGCTTCCTTGCGGAAGCCCTAGTCTACAAGCGTCACGACTCCTCCGTGATGGAATCCAATGTTGGTGACGTGTCCCATTGTGACTACAACCAAGGTCAATGTGCTCTGTCCGATGGATCATATCTGATGTGGGACGTTGATAAGAGGGAACATTGCCACCTATTGCCTTGGCAGAAATATGATGGGAAATCAATGGGATCATCCTGGTTATCAGCTGACGGTAACTTGGCATTCACGCACACATCTTTCCTCCCTCGGGCTGGCCGGTCCGGCAGGCCGCTGGACTGGCCTATGGTAGAGATAGCAAGCTTCTAGAAAGTTCTAGAACTTTCTAGAAGCTTTAAGCTAAAATGAAAGAGAAATTCCGCCCCCAGTTCGCTAATGACCTGTCACCGAGCTGTCAGCAAACTGTCAGCTCGGTCCCCAAAATTTTAAACTCATCAGTGTTCGTTTAGCAGTGGCCGAGAGCGGCCGGATTTTACTCCCCTCTCCCCAGTGTGTGTTACTTCTCGGACCACTGGTGTGGTACGGGAATATAGTAACACACACTCCCCCATAGGACGCACTTAGGACTTTTCTGGCCCACACTGGCCAGAAAAGGGTTGAGTTAGCACGAAACTCAATGAGGAGCCGTATGGGTTTTTTATGCCCGGCTCAGAAACTGCAATTTAGGAAAAAATCCTAGGAAGTTTCGGCCTCTTTTTGGGCCATATTTTTTATGCTTTTTCGGCCTTTGGGCCTTATTTTTATATGGTATTTTGAGGCCTTCATGGCCAGATTTTATGAGGCATTTTGGGCCAGCGAGCCCCGATTTTATAGTCATTTTTTGGGCCTAAGGCCACTCTTTTATTTCTCTAGCATGATGGACCTTTCGGGTCAATTTTAGTTCCATAGCATGTTGGGCCTCCGGGCCAGCTTTATTTCACTTTTATTTTATTATTTCATTAGTACAAAATTATAAGGGTAGCTCATGTAAACCCCTCCTGTGCGATGGAGGTCTTGAAGCGTACCCACTTTTCTCTTCTTTTACTTTTCACATTTTAACTCTTTTTCATTACCAAGCCACGGCCTTTTGGCCTAAAAATCAGTAGGCCTTTATGGCCTAAAACATTCTCTTTATTTGTCACTTTTGGGGTTATTTTTTGTAGTTTTCATGGGTTTATGAGTGGGACCCCAAATCCGTAGTTCTGAGCTAGAGAGCCCCTTAATTACGGCTCTGAAATTAATAAGCTAGTTAGAGAAAATAACTCCCCACAGCCGGCAACTAGGAGTTGCCGGCCATATTTTCAAAAACGCCATATTGCACAAAAAATTGTACTGTCAGTATTATGTTTTATTTTTAGCGTTAGGTCGGCATTAAAATCACTAGGTATAAAAATTATAGGGTGTTTTAAAAGCCAATTCTTAAAACATGAGTCGTTCTACTTTTAATTTAATTAATTATTAAGCAGCCGTTTAAGAGGAATGGTCGGCTTCCTCAATTTTTGTAGCATTAATTAATTGTGCATTCAGTTTAATTAACTGTTCTTTGTTGTTAGTAGTAATTGCTTAGCAATTATTACTCACTGGCTTTCATCTAAATTTAAGTTGTACCTTTTTTCCCAAACTTGTGCAGTTTAAGTTTTTCACAAAATTTCTTTTATGGGGGGATTTGGGGGGAATAAAAAAAAAAAAAAAACCCCCCAAACAAAGTTCAAAGTTTACAAACTTCTTACACAAATGAGCCTAAGTTTAATTCATTAGTTAGTCTGAGTAGCTAGATAGTTATTAGTATGAATGTTCTATACAAATGAAGTGTGAATGTTTTGTAAGTCTGAGGTGTGAATGTTTTGCAAGCCTGAAGTATAAATGTTTTGTATAATCGAGGCGTGAATGTGTTGCAAACTTAATGTGTGAATGTGTCCCTAAAAAGTACCTAAGGTGGTTATTCGGGTAAACCCCTCATGGAGCGTGAGGTTCCGAAATTAACCAAGTTTCAAGAATGTTTGGTTGAATGATTGTGGAATGCTCTGATTTGTATGTATGTAGAATGAATGTTTTAGTATAATTGTGATGGCAACTCACGGAAACTCCCCTTGTACGATAGGGGTTGTGAGGATTGTCAAATCAGTATGAATGTCAATGGAATGAATGAGTATTAATAATGTAGTTATTAATATTGGGATAATCCGGGAAGCCTAGAGTTTAACAAATTGTAGTAAACTCTGCCAACAATTATTAAATTACAAATCACATCAAACTCCACGTTAATTAAAGATAGCATTTCAAACAGTCTAAAAATGTCAGTCAAAACGGATTATCTCAACATATGATAGTTCACTGGTTCTCATCTGGTGCATGAGGCCAATACCTGCGAAATTGTCCTAAAACTCCTGTATTAGGCAGGAAAATGGTGTGAATGTGTATAAGTGTGTGTTTGTTGTTGAATGCTCGCTGATCTGAGGGATATGAGTGTGATAAACAGTGTGAATGAGTACCTAAGTCAGTATTGAGGTAATATGCAAATTAGGTAGCTAATCTAGTCCAGGGTCACGGGGACCCCCCAGGATAAGTTGATATTACCAGGTTGTCCTCGATTCGTCCACGTAGGTATGCCCGCAAGAAGGGAGTGGACGAATCGCAGATAAAGGACTTCGTGCTGGTCTGTTTCACCTGTTTAGAGCCGAATTATGTCCCAAAATCTGTAATATAAATTAGCTAAATCTGTCCATTGTTTTGTATTAATTATATGTGTTAGTTAGCTAGATCTGTGCCAGTAGATCCATCTCGAGTTGGTGCATCACAAAATAACTCATGCGCCTTGTCAGTCTTTAGCATAAAAGGCAAAAGTCAACTTTAATCCAATTGCAAGAACTATGTAAAATTATTATTCTTGCCCTCACTGATTCTCGCTAATGGGTCAACTAATTTGGTTGTAGTTCACATTTTTGTAAAGTATATCATCTGTACAGTTTAGACTTTTTATGCCAACTAGTAACTGCAAAAGGTAAACGTTTTACGTCGAAAATATTACCCAAATCTGACAGTAAGCACCAAACTGTACTCGTTAATCAATGCAAACAAGTAATTATGGGATTTAATGGCATACACGGTGAATATCTTTACGTAAGCATCAAATAAACCTAAAAGCACATAAATAATAGTTAGTTAGATCATTAGTGTTGTATAATTACGTAAGAATTATGGATTAGGATAAAACCATCTTCTAATAAGCTTAAAAGGAATAATCTTTGCAAATATGCGTTTCCATTCTTGTACACTTGCTATACAGGAAACAGGTGCTTTCCTGTCGTGAATCTTACGCCTAAAATCTAATTATGCGCAGACCGAATATGATTGCAAAGAATACACGTTGAATCGGCGATTTCCGGCATCCCAATGCAGGAAATCGCCCAAAAACTCATATTCGGCGAAATTCTATCTATTTTAAGTTAACAACACATATTTTGTCCTGCAAAATGGTCAAAGTGCATTAATTCCAGTTTTGTCAATAGAATCTTAATCAGAATTAATCAAAGCTTCAATTTTCGTCTCTGAAAGCCTTAAAAGTGAGTAATAGTTGCTGGGTTTGATTCCCGCACTTGTGTTCTGAACTAATGGGTTTTAACCCATTTGATTCAGGTTCGTCGAAGACTGCATCCTGCCAGGAATCGCTTTGTGTGGAACCTGATCCTGAGAACTTTATACGATTAGCCTGATTTCTGTGAACGGAGTTCAGTCCAGTAGAGATAGTTGATGACCGGATAGATTGATTGATTCATTTGTTGATTCACAGACAGTTCAGATTGTTGAAGGTACATTGGGAACTGGATATCTATAGACAGTAGTCTTAGGCAGAGACAGCAGTGCAGTGAACCGAATCTTTGGGAAAACCAGCCGAAATTCAGTGTTTCGCCAGAAAACTCATTCATATATTTGTTGTTAAGAATTTAGTGAACTTTCTCAAAATGTATCCCATCATCCATTCTATTTTAATTGTTGCGGGAAAGATCCCGTGCTTCTTGTCTCTGGCTTAGGCCACTGAGAGAACCTATCGGAAGAGGAGTTCAGAAAGAATCAGATCAGAACGAAGACATCGCTTAAATCTATTGTTTAATTTAATTTATAACTATACTTGCAGCCATCTCCCGGTACCACCCCGCCCAGACCGACCCCTATATTGTTCTTCTATCCAACTGTCCGAAACCACTCGTGAGGTTGCAGGTGTAACCTGACGAGATCACCCAACTCCATAGACCGGAATTGTCCAAAGCCGACACCCTGTTAATTTTAGTTAATTATCTGTTATATTGAACCTGTGTTGTAGTTTCTTTGTAAAAGACTAATAGAGAGTACACTTGAGTTTAAACACACGTCACGCAACACACCCTAACGTGCCCAGTCATAATACCTGAAGAAGAGGACTAATAAATTAGTCTCAAGTTAATTGTTAACCGGTCAGTCACTAGTTTAGTTAATCTAATATTCGAAAATATCCAGTCCCTCAAAATAACCCTTTCCACCCCAAGGGCTGGCAACTCTGGTAAATTGAATAATCTGTAATCTTGTGAATATTGTAATCCTCGTTGCTGTTAATAATTGCCTTGAAACCATTCTGTCCCTTTAATTGTAACCATATCACGTTTAGATAATAAATTAATCTTGTTGCGTGCAAATCGTAGTCTACATTTCAGCTGCTGAAAAGAGATCCAGGTGAGATCTCCCGGAGATAATACTAAAGGTAATCTGCTCAGATCCAATTAAGTTGGATCTGAATCTCGAGTCGAAGACTAATTGTCTGATCCTAGTTTTGACCTGTTGCGTCAAAGCAATCCTATCCATACTCCAGGTGCGATTGGATAGTGCCTAACCCCTCCCAATTAAACGAACTCACAGTAGTACCCCTAACAGGTTAGCTGTAGGGATCCCCGATTTTGGTAAACCACCTTTCGGGAATCTGGTACATAAGTTTGTCTACCCAGGCAAACGCGCTAACCTTCCGTGTAAGCGAACTTTCAACCTAAGCGACCCCACTTTCGAAATCAAATCAAATTGGTCAAGTTTTCTATCCTAATCTCACTCAGTTCATTACATGTGGAAAACCAGCGCCATTTGACTTATTTACTTCCTCTAGAAAACTGGTGGTTGGAACTGGGTCACTCCGCTGATTTGTTGGTACGAAAATATCGGATTCCGGGTCCTAGAGTTTGCTTAGGTTGTCAGAAGACTAATTGTAACAGATTAGCTATGTATATGCTTAATTTAGACCAGTTGGAAGGAATCTAGATTGCAAATATATACGTTTTTTGCAGAACAGGTATTCGTATTGCGACTAGATCTGCTACTGCTGAGTGCTGATTGACTAAGAGTCCCCCCCCCTTAGTGCCACACCCCAGTTGCTTTCGCGATGAGGGGTAACGCCAGACTTATTTTGCTCAGGGTCCATAGTCTGACGTTGAATAATTGCAAATGCAATTACCCGAGGCATAGGCAAGGCTACTGCCGGGGCAGAAGTGGTCACGATACACTCACTGGATCCTGACCACCCGTCAGCTCCGTTCAAAGGGGTTTCCCCCCTTGACTGGCCAACTCCTTGAAAATCTCGGATAAGTACAAACAATTATTGGGGGGATGTCTTCTGGCACCACAGCGCCATGCCTATGTTCTAAACAAATTTGTCGCCGGCAGGCAACAGACATTTTTGAAGTTTCGTTTTTTGAGTTGCGAAAGCGGAGTACCTCTACATTCTTCCGCAGTCAACTCAGGTATTGTGTGTTTCAGAATGCGTTTGTGTAAGCGCCCCGGTAGCAAGTACTCAATTTCCTTACTTTATAAACAGAACTAAATTTGATTGTGAACAATAGACACAGAGGGACCTTTTCCACCCTCCATGCCTATTGCTTTAAAATTATTTTGTCAATTATTACATTAACATGTTTAAGCACTTAGCTAAGGACGTGAAGAATCCGGCTTCCAGAATTTCCAGATCAGCGATTTATCTGATAGTTGGCACAGGAGCTTGCTTATTGCAAGCTCCCCATTGTGCAATTTGTTTGGGATTTTACTGAAAATAGAGGAAACAAGAGGGAACAAGAAAGAAGGGAACAAGAAAGCGCGAAATTTGTCATGAATTAGTTACAAACGAATGAGGACCTAAGCAAGCTTTAATACGAATTATACCAACACGCATTCCAAAACAGTTTAAAACAACCACTATTCATTTGAATCTTTTCTTGGTTGCCTCAAATAACAATAGCCGTGCCCAGGAGTTTCAGTCATGCACAGACTAACTAGACTATCAAACTAAAATTATTATTCTTCTGCTGTTCTATTTACATGTCCATCCAACTGCAACCTCAGTACTAGAAAATTTCATAAAGATATATTCTATT
>JASAND010018838.1:0-31162 GCA_030248195.1 Trissonchulus latispiculum
ATGGAAAAACGAAATTTTGGAATAAAATGCTTATTTCTCAACCGATTTTTTTCGTTCTTGTGTCAATCGATGCGTCTTCGGACGGAAAATTTTTGTGAAAGAATGAGCTGAATAATTGCATGGTCCGAAAAAATTCCCCGAAAAACCGAGATTTTAAAATTTTTGAAATTTTAAAAAATTTTAAATTTTATAAAAATGTTTGTCTCGCTGCAAGGATTCCGAAAATATATGGTTTTATGGGGTTACGACGTATATTGAGTTCACTGGAGGCCTTACAGATTTTGTACACACATTTTTGTGTCAGACTTTAATTACATTCCCCTGCAATATTACACAGTCTTCGTGGTCAGTATGAAGTGAATTGCACTTCTGATTCTAATACTTCCTCACTGTTGTCGAAGCTTGTGCGAAGCTTTTTTTGCAGTTTGTGCACGAATACTGAATTGTCAAAGGCTTATTGGAAAAAGTCTGGGAAGAGACATTCACTTTTTTAAGCCAAAGTCGGTAGAACAACTTGAAGTAAGTACTTCACCTGGGACAAGTTGACAATTGAAATAAGAAAATAACTCTGCATATGCCAGACCTGTCCAGTTTCTGCTTAAAATCTATGAATCTAGGATTAACTGGTTATCACACGAACTAGTCTACAAACTTTCTTCACATAAAATATTTCCGTTTTAGCGGTTGGAATCGGTTTAATTTGTGATCCTGTTTTATAATTTGAAAACTCTTTTAATACGAATTGAAACGTTTAAAAACAAACACAGCATGAACATATGGCAATTGCCGCTGAAAGAAGGGGGGGGGGTGAACTGGCGGGCTACTATACCAGGATCTTCTTTAATGTTGATTTTATAAACTTAACTTTACTAATTTAATTTAATTAGTTTATTAATTAATAATAATTATTATTAATATTATTGATTATATTATATTATTATTGATTATTGATTATTGATTATTATTGATTATTGATTATATATATTATTATATTATATAAATAATAATTATTATTATTAATTAATTAATTTAATCAATTAATTTAATAAAATTATTAACTCTGTTAATTATTTTATTATTTTTATTTTATTATTTTAGTAAACAAAACGAAATCGGTTCTGGAAAAGACTGCATTCTTTGGGGGGATGTTGTGTGACCACCGACTTCCCGAATTGTTGAAATGATCTACTCGAAATGGACAGTTATGCCGATACAGAAAACACATATTCTGCATTTTCTGCATAACTCTAGGCACTACTTTTTTAGAATCAAGCGTTACGGAAACTCCTGCACTAGAGTGAATGGAGGCAAACCATAACAATGTTTTATATTGTTTTTCTAAGCTTTTTAACTATTTCAGCCAGCTCTATGAGCCCAACGTAATGCGTACTCCAGAGCTTGTAATACGGAAACGATGTACCAACCTATCCCAACTATATAAAACGTATGGTGCAACATTATCTTGAAAAATCGCCCTCAATTGTCCTGGGCAAGCTGCATTGAAAACTTAAATGGATTTTTGGCTAATGGTGGGAATAATTTATTTTTAATGACACTTCAGCAGTCTACCGAAGATGGACTAAAAATGCAAAGTGGATAGTTACTTGAAGCTTTCAGCAGATTATCCTTCAAAATAGCGTCAGCTAGATTACAGCTTTGTAGAATTTATTTTTCAGCTTAACGCCAGCTTCTCTATCTTAGTCTAGATTTCTGATTCTGTTTTATTCTATGCTTTATTTTAGTGTATTATCTGAAATTTAGGTATTTGTTAGTCTATTTAGCTTTAGATGGTTATTATTTGAACACCGCTGGATTTGGCCTAAAGGAACTAGCCCTGTTCGATTTTCAAGAAACGACCAATAGAAATCGAAGTTATCTCGTTTAGCGTCTTTTGCTAAGTACAAGAACCAATTTGCTGCTTCCTGAAATTTCTTGAAACGAAATCCGTATTGCTCATTTCTGGTCAGTGTTCTTATCGTTAGCAACATCTGTTCTCTACAAATACGAATCTTTTTAAATTACAAATACAAGTATAATTATCAGAAAGCATTACCGGGGAATCAGCTCTATTGTTTTGCAGTTATATATTTTTAAAATTAGTTTCAAAAAGTTTATCAGATCCAAATTTTCATAACATTTTCCTCCCTGTCTGCGAACGAATCGCATATGGATTTGATAGTTTTCTAAACCACAATTATCTGCACCTAGAAAATTGCAAAATCAAAAGCATTTCTTCTGGAAAATTGTGAAGCTTCATATTTGTAATTGAAGTAACTGTCAAAAATCTTTTTAAATAAACCCGCTGGTAACCAGCAAGTAATTTTTATCGAGCCTTTCTGAATATTTCTCGCAAGTGTTTCGTTGTTACCTTTGATAAGTATTGACTTTGACTTTTCCAGATTAGAATACTGTATACTAAAGGAACAACTCAGGTTTCCATTAGTTTCTTATGCTTTCTATTTCATGTATTGATGGAGTAAGACTACATATCTCTTGTTTCCAGCTAAAATTTGTCTTAGTAAACTCTGAGATCAGAAAATTTAGAAAAAAGACATTTTCATCAGAAACAGAATCAGATTTCATCAAAACCCATTTTCTTCCCCGATTTTCGGCTCATATTTCTCCCAGGTAAATATCTTTGGAATAGTCATTAGTTTAACCACACACAAAGGACAGGCCATTATACCAAATTAACTGCTTGACACATTCTTAGGGTAAATACCTAAAAAGTGGTTGGCATTTCGGTGTCACGCAACCTACATCAACTGCTGTCTTTGTTTTAAAAATAAAGGACCAGGAACTTTTTGTTCTTTTTAGACCTCATTCTGTTTTTTCTATTTTTTCATTTTTTGCAATTTTGAAAACCTTGGAAAGGATTTTACCTGCGGCTAGTCGACTGTCTTGTTTATTTTGACACATCCGAAGACGCGATAAAGTTCCTTAGACATCCCTTTTACGAGGATTAAATTCAAACATTTTGAAAAATAAGAAATTCATCCAATTTCATATCCCATCTTTTCTGACCACGTAGACTACATTGGTCCTAAATTTATGAAAGCTAGCTGGATAACCCAAAGTTATATTGGAATTTGGACTGATGAGTTGTCGTTCATTAGACGGCGATAACTATCCATTTTTCTGTGAGTAATTTTTGCCATAAATGCCTCAAAGAAATTACTGACATTAGCAGAAAGAGAGAGAACCTTAATACGATTGCTACCAGAAATATTAATTCAGTGATATGGTAGGTCAGATCATACCCAATTAATTTTGGACTGCCAATTAATCTTAAGTAGAAGTTTGAATAACATTTTTTGGCCAATCTGAGCGTTTAGAAGTAATATCGAAGCATAGTCTACGGATGGTTATTTGTGTTGATTTATTTGTTCTTGGAACGTTTGCACTAATAATTTAGAAGCAAAGAAGCTGTTTTTCTCAGTGGAAAAACTGGTTTTTCCGGCCCAAAGACACATTTTCAAATACGATATTTTATGATAATATCTCGAAATCCAAACCTATCCATCTTTACTTGGTTTTTTTACTGTAAGCTATGCATCGAGTGGAAGTGCATATTCTAGTCCGGTAGTTTAAAAGATCCAAACACGATAAAAGATACAAATATTTCGAATTTTATTATACATTTACATAACACTCGACCAAATGAAGACACCTATAACCAGTGCGTACATGGTACATGACTTTCTTCTTTCTTTCATGATTTTACAACTTCGCCGTTGAGCAATAACTGATCAAGTACTTCGACTGTCTTGTAATAAACTCTCTTTACAAACTACCTCAAATAGCGTACTGTTCTGCAAGCTTTTTATTTCAGAAATTAAATTTACCATTAGAATAATGGACGAAACACTGCAACCTCAAGATATAATTATGATCGATTCTATCCCCATTCAAGAGGTTCCATCCAATACCACCATGCTTTTTCCTAAACCAACTTTTGTCAATGTGATCACTGCTATCATTTACTGTATAATCTGTACCATCGGCGTGGTGGGAAACGTTATCGTTATCTACATGCTAATTCGACTGTTGCACAGTACTAAGCACAAAACAACTGAATTGCACATTTTGCTGCTAAGCTTCAGCTTAGTTGATACTCTTGTGTTGTTGGGGATGCCGCTCATGGTATCGAATATGCTGCAGCCGCATTGGATGTTTGGCGATATCATATGCAAAACACTGTCATCAATAGAAAGTTTGAACAAAATGCTGTCGACAGTGCTACAGTTAGGACTAACTTTTTACTGTTGGCTGGGCGTCTACAGGCCCTTTCTTGTGGGTAGATGGAATCAGAAACATTTGTTTACCTGGGCTATAATCATCGCTACGGCATGTGTAATACTGCTAATGATACCTGTCTATATGTTCAGGTAAAACACAAACCAGCTTTAGGGAATTTAAACTCAACTAAATTTAGTAGTAATTCCTGCTGTAAAGCTTATTGATAAACTTAAACACCAGTTACGTTCTTATAATGTATTTTATGTTATTTTTGCTTGAGGATAGCGTGGGAGCTAGGAAACTTGTGTAGTGTTCTCGGATGTTATTTGGGCCACCTCAATCGTTATGAAATTAACAAACCCGTTTATTTAGTAATTACACTATCTAGTATAACCAAGGTTGTTCTTTGCAGAATCCGTAACTAATAACACCTCATCTCTAACTACAACAGTTGGTCTAGTCACAACAGTATTAATATTTGAAGTTTTGTCCAAAAGTTGAATCAGCGACCTTTCGCCATTGGGATTGGGCCAAATGTCTAACGTCTAAAACTTCTTTGATCGATAATCTAGGTTATGTAACTTTGATATGTTAGACACTAGAATTTAATAGCAGGATTAGTCTGTTAATCCCATTTGATATTACTGGCCTTTGGCTTAAATTCGAGCTTGTTAGAAGGAAGGTCCCTTTCTCTTCAAAATTTTTAATATTTTTTAAGATTAACATGGCAGGAGTGGAAAAAGAGCATATGGTATGCCAAGACTTAACTTTTCGCTTTAATCATCTCCAATTTTCATATTTCAGTGCCGTTCGAGCGGTGGTGATCCTCTATCCGAACAGTGTCCTAATCCACCTGAACACCAAATGCTTGCTTAATCTTCCACCGACTCTGTTCGACATTTTTGCCATCTACGTTTTCTGCATCTGCTTTGGAATTCCAGCCGTCCTTCACATCTTCTGCTATCTGGACATAATTCGACGCGTCAAGAAACAGACGGCTGCCGTGCGTGGACGTCGGCCCGCCGTCTGGTATGTGATCAAAAAAGCAATGCTTTTGGTGGGACTCTACTTCTTCTGCTGGGCACCCTATTGGATTATGACCCTAACCCATATCCTGTCCAATTCCCAGGCGATGCCTGGAAAACTGGAGATCTATTTGGCACAGATTGTCCACTGTCTGCCCTTCATTGGACTGGCAATTAATCCGCCCCTCTATGTAATCATAAATCGTTCGATAAGAACGTCATTTGACGAGTTGAAACGAAGTAGGTTTAGTCTCGTTCTGCATTAAGAATGGTTCACCATTAAAAATGTGGGTGTGTGTGAATGTTTGTACGTGTGTGGTGTAGGTGGACAGATTGGCGGATTCGGATATGTACCCACATTTTGTTGCCACATAAGGTCACTTCTGTTTGCAATCGAATTTGGAGCTTACTTAAATTTTTGCACAAATCTGGTAGCAGAACTGTGTGTAAATAAGGAAGCATTTCTGTATATTTTAGCAACTCGAGATGGACTGACCAGCAGCATTGCAATGCAAGAAACAAACGGTTTAACCAGAACTGTGCCGGACAGTACCGCTGTATAAATGTTGTAACTCTTTTATGTAGTAAAGGAAGAAGCACTAAATAACTTGGTAAGGGGTTAAACAGAAGGCAGATAGCAAGGATTTCTTTATATTCCGGTAGCTCGACTTCTTCTCATCTTCAAGCTGGTCGAAGGTTGCAAATGCAGGACCCTGCAGAAACAGCGGTATAAATTTTGCAAGGTCTTGAATGCCCTGCAAACTATCGACAAGTTCAGCTTTCTTCAACCATTCGCAGACATCATCTGACTTATCTCCAGTAAACTTAGGCAGTATGTCCGTGATCTTTACAGACATATCCAAAACAAAATATTGGATACTCAAAGCCGAAATAGCTTGTGCTTACTCGTAAATACGCTTTATGACAATCTAAACGATGCAATCAACTGATCTTATCTCAATATATTTTATCTTCTTTTCCCAAGTTATTTAGTGCTTCTTCCTTTACTACAACCAGAACTGTGCCGGACAGTACCGCTGTATAAATGTTGTAACTCTTTTGTATATGCATATCATGTGGCTATGTGCATATCATCTCTCTTGTGGCGGTGTTTCACAATTAAATCGCTGATTGGCTTATTCATAACCAGCAACGTATGGGCACATAGTGTACCGCTGTTGCTAGGCCCTTCTCAAAAAAGACGTGGAGATTTCTGCAGTGTTTCAGTAAAGTTTGTAAATTGGTGGATGAATAAATACTTTGGAGTGTGTGAAGCAAATATGAACAGTTCAAAAATTTAACATCCTATGTAATATAATGTTACAATATAAGTTGTAATGCACTAGCTCAAGTGTTCCTGATATAATGAGTGAATACCTTTTTTGGGTCTTGACTCGTTTCCCCCCCCCCTTCAAAATCCTTAAAACCTGACCAAATGAGCTAAAATTTGATATGGCTATGTTTACACGCTGAATTCAAATATCGCAAAATTTTTCGCTTTCGCGAAATTTGATTTTTTTCGATTTCTAAGGGGGGCCAGCAGGGAAATCGAAAAATTTTTTTGTCTTTGATTTTGCTGAAACGTTGTGTATACACGAGTTGTCAGGGGCACTGAGCACGAATCTGAACTCCATTTTTCGATTGCGATTTTCGCTAGCTCTGTATAAGCGAAAGAGTTAAGCTTTAAGATGTATACTGAGCTGACGAAAAGCTGAACCGAAAAACGGATTTTAGATTTGTGCTCAGCGCTCCTGAAAACCCTATATACACACAACTTTTCAGCGAAATCGAAACATTTTGCGATATTTGAACTCAGCATAGTCAAAAACTTACCCATATCAAATTTTAGCTCATTTGGTCACGTTTTAAGGATTTTAAAGGCTGGGGGGTAATCGATACAATACCCCCCTTTTTTACCTCCCTTTGTGTTAAACAAGATTTGTCAAAATTGCGTACAACACTCAAACAACAATTCTTAAACTACAGAAATCAGTAAACTTTTTATGGCTTATTAAGGCTATGCTTCATGAAAGCTTTTTCCGTCTATCAACCTATCAATTTCCGTCTATCAATCTTTTTCAACCAATTCTAGGCCGGTTCCCTGCAGCCAGCCTATGTGCCGGTTTCCATGCAATCAAATTAAGTTTATCAGAAAAACCGAATTTACTCTTTTAAATTAGTTACAGTTGTGCTCCAATTTCAGGTCCTCGACCTCAGCTGCATATCTAATTAGTTGTTTCCATCATGTGGCGTAGATTAAATGTCAGATTAGAAATTCTTAATCTAATCTAGAGTACTACCTAGGCGGTCACATTTGGCTTGGAGTAGCATTTGTAATGTTACGGATGAAGTAAAAGCCAAAAAATAAGGAAAACTCATAAAATCATGAGTTGCGATCGGAATTGGAATTGTTATTGGTGGTTGTTCCTGAAAACAGTTATTCAGAACCTAGTGTGCAGTATGTGAACGTCCAAGCAATATTTGTAATTGTTTTATGTTCTTGTGAATACCAGAGTTGCCAGCCGGTTCAAATAATTCAAATCACTCAAACCTTAAAAAGGGGACATAGGTTCTAGCGTGGTTAGGAAACTAGGTTCATGATAGTACTAGGACACGAATAGACAACGCAAGAAAATAATAAGAACTTAATAGAATCTAGATGCCAGCAATGAGGTTGAAAAGAGCGTTATAAGCTACACAGGTAGTGCCAGAATAGGATAGGAACCCAGCGTAATATGAGCTAACAAGGTTTGATCAGGGCTAACTACTAACGGAGAGGTCGTTACCACTCCCCGGGTCAGTAATAGGCCCCAACTATAGCCTTTGATCAACTAACGGAGGAGTCGTTACTCTTCCCCAGGCCTCAGCGGGCCTCCTGTCGTTTGAAAATGGTTCAAAGTTTCATTTAAAGCAAACTCACTTTAGTGAAGAAGAAAGCTAGCAAAAGTTACCATTCAAGATATCACGAATTATTACAGAAAATGCAGTTTAAAGCCGATTTACACGGTCATACGTTGGAAGATGGCTCACAAAAGCTTAAATATTCGTAGCTAGGTGTATGAACTAGGGTTCAGGAGCATTAATATGTGATAATTAGGCCTAATTAGTGTTAATTAGGCAATAATTAGTGAATTTTGACAATTTTTAGTGAAAATATAACTTAGGCTCATCTGAAAGGCAATTTCTTCCTGGTTCCAAAAATCCAAACCCGGTCTTTTAACTCCTAATATTGCGAAAGTTATGGGTTAAAATAACTTTGTACTTTAAAATTTAATTCTTTAATTTTAACCTTACGTAAACTCTTCAAGTGGGCGTAACAAACACTTGTTGTTACGCCCATTCATGTTTTCATTCACCCCTATCCATTCCTGGGCTTCTGTTGGCCCTCTCCCAGCGAAGATTTGCCTCGCAGAGAAGAAACTTAACGTGTATTGATAGGTGTCAATAGGTTCGGAGGGGGCGTAACCCTCTCCCAAATTATTTAAATAAAATGAAAATAAGTAGTCTTAGGTAATTGCGTACGTAGATTATTGTTATGTAGTTTTTATTAGCTAGGAAATTAAGTTGCTCTTTGTATGCACAACTTTTGCGCAACAATTGCCCTCCCGTTCTTACGGTAGGAACCTCCAGCGCTAGTGAGGGAGAGCAATTGTTGCTGGGATTAACAAGGCGGCTTCCCTTGTTCCTGGCCGAGAAATCGTGTCTAAAAGGAAGAGAAAGGGGCCAGTGAATAAGGGAGCGCCTAAAAATTACAAAACATAAATATTACGAAAGTTTACGGTAACAACAACACTTAAGTTTTACTTTTTCATATTAGGCCCTGAGAGGTCATTATTCTGTCTTTTTTCATTTTCCATTTTATGAGAACTTTTATTTTTATCAGAAACTTTCCCCTTTGGTTACCTTTATGTGTTAACCAAAGAGTCTGGAAAGTTTCTGGAGATTCAGCAATTTTGCAATAAAGGCCGTAAAGCCAGACCCCCCATAACTCCATCTTGGTGGCCAGGCGTGCAAACAGCCCAACAGTCGTGGCCTCACCCACAAAGGGGATTTCCCAAAGAGTCTGGAAATCCCAACTACCTCAAAGAAACCGCCAACAGGCGTGAGGTAAGGACTTGACTGAAATTCAAAATGTCGGGCCTTTAAGCTCAGCTCCGGCCGAGAGCGGCCGTGTATCCCCCCTACCTTAGTGCGTCTCCTGGTGTGCCAAAGTGCTTTGGCCGGAGAATCCCCAACGCACTTTTACTCCCTTTAGGACCACGAGTTAGGACCTCCTCTGGCCCACACAGGTCAGAGGAGAAGATCTTGGTTTAACACGAAGCAAAAAAAAAAAAAAAAAAAAAGACACACGGTTTAGGGCCATTGAGCCGGCCGGCGTTCGGGCCAGAAGAACAGAAAAACGCCCTTTTTTTTAGGGTTTTAAAAGGCCTTTTTCGGCCTATTTTCACTTTTGTTTTTCGGCCTTCGGGCCTTTAATTTTTATTCAAAATGTAGCCCTTTTTGGCTCACCATTAACTCAAAATTAGCGAGCCCCTCGTGGCCAGCCTTTTATCATCGAATGAAGAATAGTTTAATTCGGGGGGGGGTACCTACTTCAAAAGTTTCGACCAACTTTACCCCCTCCCAGATTTTCGGAGTATCTCTCCCCCCACTTTTGGTTACCCCCCCGAACCCACCCCCAGCACTTTTTGGGACCAAAATGTTAGCTAAATTTTGCCAAAAAATGGTCATTTTTGAAAAAGTTTTCTCAAATTTTGGCTTAGAATCGCTTTAAAACCGTGTAATAACGCCTAAAACGATAAAAACAAGTCTTGTTTTGACGAAAAAAGCGTTAAAATACAGAAAATTTTGCGTTTTTATGCCATTTTTTAATTTCCTGAGGTCGGAATTTTGGGGGGGTTGGAGCGGGGTACTCCCCATCACATTTCGGCAGTCGACCGCCAAATTTTCAAGGTTTACCCTCCCCCAACCAAAATTTCCGGTGAAACTATGCCTGCCGCTGTGCTAGCTTCCTGTGCTCGGATTTCACGCTGTCTGAACTGGACTTCAATTCAATTCAATTTAATTAAACAAACAGTTAACAAACTTAACAAACAAAAGTGCAACATTACTGCACTGCACGCCTAACATCAAACAGTGCCTCACAGAGAGCCCTCTTAAAAGAGGGCAGTGAAACTGAGTCGACCACACCTGCAGGGAGAGCATTCCAATCCATTATCACGCGGTTATGAAATATATTTTTGACAACGGTCAGGTTATTTTTCGGAACTCTAAGTTTAAACATATGACCTCGCCTTATCACAATTAAAGCTGGCGAAAGCGCACGGGCCGGACGAAATTGACAACGAAATGCTCCGAAATCTGACTCCGTAGGCAAGCAAGCACTGCCTAAGCCTAAGCCTAAGCCTAATGCCCAGCCCTTACCCCAGCCAGGCTCCGGGCACTCGGTCCTGCAGCCAGTACAACGATGCTTGCGACCGACCCTGCAGGGGTGGCCCAATTCCAGAGGGAGTGCGTTCTCCTTGGAGGACGACGAATATAATGGGAAGACCATTCTGCGCCCAAAGAGAAGAAGAAGAAGCAAGCACTGCTCAGACTGTTTAATCTGTCCTGGTCTTCTGGGCAAGTCCCAACCCCCTGGAGAAGAGCCACCATTATTCCTCTGCTGAAGCCTGGGAAGCCGGCTGACAGAATATATAGTCAAGCGGGAAAAACCCACTCGCCAATGCGGGAAAAAACCCACTCCCAGTGTGGGCTTACCGGTATGAGCTATCTAGGATTTTAATAGCCTATCTTGAAGAGCATCCAAAATAACCTTGGAGGGTGTATTATTGTCGCTCCCACTGCTTCCCAGCAAATTTTTTGGGACTTCGAAATTTTCGAAAATTTTGGTCCGTCCAAGTACCGAAATTTGGCAAACTTTGCATGGCCACCCTGAACTACTGGAAAGACTTAGACCAAAGCGGATTGCATGTATGTGTAGGGCAACTGTTGCGCATCATGATGATATATGCCACACTGCTCTAACCCCTCCGGTGCGACCTGGGGGTGACCTAGAGTTGGCGGGGAAAAACCCACATGCGGGGAAAAGCCCACTTTTCAAAATTGAAAATTTTTCGAAGCATTAGCAGGAAAGGTCAAACGAATACATACATTTGTTTAATAGAGCCTATAGATTAAGTTGGTATAGGTTTTACCCGGGTTCGTTCTGTTATGGGTGGTCCAGGGGGTCTAAATCGGACATGGTGCCATTTCAAGCCAAAATTTCAATTTTGGCCAAAAATGCTTATTTTTGCCTTAAAATGGGTCTAGTTTGGCTCTAAATACAAGAAAAACACGTTTTCTATACGATAGGATGCTTAAACTGCCGAAAATAAACAATTTTAAAAAATTTCCAAAATTTGCCTATGTTTATGTGTTAAACACCAAATTTTCAAGTCACAATTACCTCAATTTTTCAACAAAAACTAATATATTTTGATGCAGTTGTACTAAAAACAACCCGCTCTTTCATTTGGAACGGTTAGAAATGCTCCTGGCACCTTGCCAAAAAATTTTCGGGGTGGGTTTTTTCCCGCATTGGGTTTTTTCCCGCCAGTTTGGGACATTTTTCTCACTAACGGCGCACCCTAGAGAGGTGATCTATAGCTCATAAGAAAGCTTACAACTAGGCCTAGCAGCCTGTATAGTCAGTATTTCAATATCTCAAACCAGTAAAAAGTTCTGGCCAAAAATCTGAAAAGTGGGTTTTTTCCCGCTTGACTATATATATATATATATATATATATATTAGGGATCGACAGGATCCAAAATTTTGCCGGATCCGGATCCAGTTTGGATCCTGATCCGGATCTAGTCATCAAAATACATGCAAGTTTTTAAAAATTTTGTTCTTTGATTTTGTTAATGCTTATGGCTTTTTTATGGTTTTGGTAATTCTTCGATAGCGGGTTTGATTTTTCTTTACCAATTTTCATCAGTTTTTGTTGCTTTGATGATTGCAAACGATTTACCAACAATTTAGCTTTAATATGGGTTTTTTTGCGCTTTTCTGTGAATGTCCACAATTTTTTCTGAAATACACACATACAAAAATAAAAATCATAAAATTAAATATACAATCGCGCTTCACCTAACCACAAAATGCTCTAAAAAATTTCCAAAGTGCTTTAAATGTTAAAAAAGCTCTATCTAATTTCTGCACTATATATATACGTTAGATATATATATATATATATTAAATGGCTATCCGCAGAACAGGGCTGAATTACACCAATACGTAATTTCAGATCGGATTTTATCGTTACTTTGAAGAAATTCTTGAATTATATAAGTAAATTGGCAGCAAATTGACAATCCTATGTTGATTTTATGTTCTTCACAATTTTGCGCTTAATAGTTCACAGCATTGCAGATGTCAAAACCGACACCTATATACGTTCGTTTGTATAGTTATGCATTTGCCTAAATATCAGTATAAATACGTGTGCTAACCAGTTAAGATTTAAAATCGTCATCAAAACATCAACTAAAGCCTAGCGTGGGATTCCAGTTGAAGTCAAAAATGCGTAGAACACAAAATTAAGGCCAAAAATGTACGTTATAGTTCAAAATAAGCAATTTTTTAAAAATGCAACTATGCAAAAAATGCACATTTGTCCGCAACCAAAAAAAACCCTGGCCTGAAAGAAACAATTTTCACTATGTATATATACTCATGAAGGGATGCACCGGCGCGGACCGGGGCCAAAAATTTAAATTTTGTGAATTTTTGACATTTTTTGACACATTTTGAATTTTCAAAGTCAAAAAGTGTTACAAATCTTTTGTTTTCACGTCGATATTAATAAAAACAAGGATAGTAACGTTTGTATATCAAAAATTATTGCAACATTTTAAGTTTCCAGAAAATTTTTGAAAAATTTTCGTTTTGGACCCCCAATTTCCAGGCCCCGGTCCCGGCCCCGGCCCCGGCAACGGGGTTAAGGTCACTGTCAGTAGACCGAAAATTTTGCTATTGAGGCCCCGGCCCCGGTAGTGGCGGCCCCGGTGCATCTCTAGTCTAAAGAATTTTTGAAATGTGTGGACCGCAGCCGCAGACATGGGACAGTTTACAATCAAAGTTTTTCAACAACAATTTTTCTACAAAATCAGCAGATTAGTAGATTAGCATTACCTCACCATTAACTTCTTACATGAGACTTGATAAAACATAAAACCAATACTTCAACATCTTAAAAATTTCACTGACGTTAAATTTTTTGAGTTTACAAGTCGGCCAGGCTTACTTGCATAATAATTTTGCAATACATAAGAAATGGTTAAACGCTGTAAGTAGACCTAAAATTTTGCTACTACCGAGAAACCATAGTTAGTTAGTTAGTTAGGGTTCACTTCCCGCCCGCTAGCTGGTGAGCTGTCGCGAGGCCTCTCCGCAGAGACACTCAATGCAGATAACTATGACGTTGTTAAGGTTATCCACTTTGAATGTAGGAAGTTAAATCGAAGAATCACCCCCTGCACCTTTATATGCCGGCAAGCTGGACAAACCAATCAAATTAGCACAGGTGGCTAAACACTTACACCTCAGTAGAGCATACCGGTGTGGTTACCCCACTGAGGCGGCACTGATCTGTCATGGTCGACCTCCTTCTGTCCATTTCTGTCTCCACTCAGTCACCAGTTAGCGGGTAGTATACCTGTAGTAGAACATGTTCCATCCATGCAACTACCATGTTCCAACAACCTGCCAGGCCAGATCCTGTATCATATCATCCACTCAACATGATTTCCGTCAGCCTCCTCGTTCCTTGATTATTCTATTTACTGTTACTACTAGAACTAGAACACATACACCCTGGCTTTTTTCCTACAAGATTGGAAAGTGGGCCCCCCCCCAAAGATACGTTGCTACCCAGATTTTGGTCGTCCTCCCTGGATTCCCCCAGCAATTTCGCCTTCCCTCCCCTGAACCCAAGACCGCCCGAAAAAAGGCAAATCCCCGAAAACACCTTCCGGCCTCGCCGGGCTCCCAGACACTTTCATCCACTCCAAGCTCATATTCCAGATTAAAAATAGCTTAATTTAGTGTTAAATTTTGAGCAGCAAAATCGCTATTTTAACAACGTCTTTCGAAAAAATTTTCATGCAACCCCTCCACCAGAAATCTCAGCCCCCCCCCAGAAAGTTTGCCTAGGAAAAGCCAGACACTTGGGCTAAGAAGGAAATTTATTAAGCGATAAGTGGCCCCTAACTAGTTTTAAAAACCCTTGTTATTTGTTCCATCCATAATTTATTAATAGTTATGCTGCACTCTGCACTAAATTAATTTTGAAATAATTAAATTTAGGCTAGAACTACTGGGGCGCCGTTCCTCCACACGAAAAGTGGGTGCCCCTTTGGGCTTCAGTACACAGACCGGACCTATATACATCCTTAGCAGCCAGCGTCCTCTACGCGGACCCTGGCTGCTTACTAATAAGTTTTCTGCTTATAGCACAGTGAATCACAGGCGTCCTTTGCCCTGTGCCGTTTGCGTTATCTGGGCTGGCTAACCACGTGGGCAGACCCCCAAAGCCAACCACCCTCTTCCTTTCTCAACCGGGCTCAGGACCGGCTACGGCGGAATAGGCTCAATGGTCAATGGCGGAGGCGGATACTATCCGCTGCCCCTTTCATGCCAGCACTGTAATATATGAACGAGATAGATTTAGATAAACATGAACAGCATAGACCGTACGTTTGGCCGTCACAAATTTTAATTTATGTGCCGGGCATGAAAGCAGCAATGGCATCGCCGAAGCCATCAAAGCATCGCTTAAAAATTCAGAAAAGCACAAGTTAAAATTGGGAAACCCAACACGTCAAGGAGTAAATTTTGTTAAAGTTTTGTCTATAGATGTCTTAAAATAACTACTCATGGATACCTATTTAACACTAATTTATAAAAAATTACATAATTATTATGGAAAATATGTAGACATTCATAAATATTAGTTAACAACAGTGGACTTTGTGACGGGGCATGCGGATGGGGCATCCAGGATTTTGAAGGGGAGGTTGAGTCTGAAAAATATTGCTTGCGTCAGTCGCTGGAGCTGGGGAAGCATACAAAACTTTGTACCACTTTGTTGTTACGGTACAAGCACGCGAGATTTTGGAATAGCTATTTCTCAAGGAGGAGGCCCTCCAAGACGTTGGAAATTTTTTTAATGATGAAAAATCCGAAATGGAAACCTTTAAAAAGATTCGAATAAATAGTCGAGAAATTATTACTGTAAACTAAATCTGCATAGCGAGAGACGCTGTATATACAATTTTCATTCATTTTCATTCATTTTCATTACATTTTCACTTTTCGGATAGTTGAGCAAGAAGGAAAAATATATACTCATCATGATCGCTTTTTTTGGAAAAATTTGAACAAATTTAAAAAATTTTTGAATCCCTGACACTGTTGTTTTTTGTGTTTTTATTGTGTTTTACTTTTTTCACTTTCACTTTCACGTTTCACTTTTTTAAAAAGCACAAAAATTTAAAAACACTAAAAAGCACACTCAAATTTTCACTTGAAGGAGCAAATTTTTATTGATTTTAAGCATAATTCGTTAAGTTTTTCCAAAAAATTTTGCGCCTTCGGCGCAATTATCGTCTATATATCTATGTTTTTACTTCTGTTTGCTTTCGTCGGGGCTGGGGGCATTAGTTTTAGTGTAGCCTTCATTATTCTAAATAACGCTACCATTTGGGACAGTATAGACATATTATTCTACGAAATTACGTATGTTTCCAAATTCAAGAAATGACGGGAATAAAATGTACTGTTGAAAAGTTTTGAAGGATTTCAGACCAAAAGTTCACTATTTTCAAAAAATTCACAACGTCTATGGGGTCCGCCCCCCAGACCCCCGCTTGTAGCGCAAAAAGACGTCTTCAACACAGATATTTAACTTTCAGAACATTGAAATATCGTTTATAAAGACTAAACAAGCAATATGTTTGTATTGCTTCTGTAATACGCGAAAAATGCTAAATATAGTTATAAATGCTGTAAGAACCGCTAAAAACGTGTTATTACTGCGAAAAGCGGATTTCAGGAAAAACAGATTTTTTTAAAAAAACACAATTTCTTAAAAAACACAAAAAAGCACAGGTAAAATTTTGAAAAAATACCCTGATCCCTGACCGTCCTGTAGAATTCTATGAAAACATTTGAATCACCCAGTGACCACCAAGCCAGCCAACTCTGTTTGGACGGCATATTGTGGAAAATCTCAAAAAGTTGTAAAATGTAGACAGAAAGGGCCGCAGGCGCAGCAAAAATTTTAATTGATAAATTTAAAATAAATTTTGATAATTTTTATCTTTTGACTTTAGCAGTAGGGCTATCTAAACTGATGAGTGCTCTCTTAGTGCCAGGGTTTTTTACCAGTAGACAACGGGGTCTGTAGGGCAGAGCCTCCAGAAGTCGAACAATTTTTAAAAATTGGTAAAAAGCCATAATGGAAATAGTTAAACTTTTTAATTTTTAAACCTTATTTTCTTTTGAACGGTGCTGGAGATTTATAAACAGCCCAAAGTAACTAATGTGGTATACTAATACGTATAGAATATAGTGTTATCATAGGGGTCGCGGTAGCGACCCCTATAATATGAGTGAAAATGGTCGAATGACCGTGTAAAACAAGGCTGCGCAGATTATGTGCGCAAAAAATTGTACGTGTCGAGTTTAGTATGTTCCTGAAGCTTCATCCCCGTACCACTTTCCGTTAAAAAGTTATGCCAAAAATCGCTTACGAGAGTGATGTTTTTTCCGGTTTCTCGCTTTTGATGTCTCATAAGGGGGTTTTGTAGCTTGAATAACTACAGATAGAAAACTTTTTGCCAATGAAACCCATATATATATAAGCTAGTTTTTATGCCTCCCAGAGCCGGAAAAAATTTTTGGCTTGGGGCCAAAGTCGGCCAAAACGCTAAAATGGCCAAAAAGTATGCTTCAAAGGCGCCTTAATAAGTCAGATTGGGCTATATATGGGGTAATACTGACTGGGCGACTGAGCAACTTTTGTCATAGAACTGCATGCTCAAAGTGGCTGTGGAGTGCTGTGGTGGGGTGGGGAAAGAAAGAAAAAGAATACAAGTACGGAGGTAGGACGTGAAGGCTTCGAAAAGTTAAGGAAAATACAAGTTGGCGCAGGCGCAAAATTTATTCAACGGTATTCCGCAGTTCAAAAGTTTTAAAGAAATTAGTAAAATTTTGCTTCTGAAAGTCAAAATTTCGGTGTTTTAAAATGTGTTTTTTCTAAGAAAAAGTGTGCGAAAACACAAAAAACCGTGCTTAGTACATTTAGCAACACAAAAATATTAATGTCGACGGTGCGAAACGTTTGTTTTTGTTCATGCGTTGCTTTTTGGGATTAATTTTTCTTACCTCCGAATCCTGACGGGGCATGCGGCCGCATGCCCCGCATGCCCCCTGGCTGCGCCCCTGGTTAACAATATATCAAAGTCTACTTATTCGAGGTCAGTTGAATATTAAGATACACGAGGGTCTGGGGGCGGTAGCCCCCAGTAAAAGCCACACTCTTAGCACAAAAATCGCTTCTAGAAATTAATTTAGAGCACTCCCGGCATTTATAGTTTAGTTTAGTAATAAATTTCCTGTGGCTTGTTAACTGCAAAAAAGATCCGGATCCGGATGGTTTTTCTGCCGGATCCGGATCTGCAATATCCGGCAGGATCCGGATATCCGGTCGATCCCTAATATATACGTATACCTGAAGTCTGGCAGACACCGCACATCCATCATTATTTTACAAGTCACACAATGACAAGAACTCGTTAAACGTACTTACGACAATGGTCATTCCTAAGTTTTAACAGCGGTAACGACCAGATAAAGCAAGCAGAACCTAGAACGAAACAATACATCGTATAACTAGGGTAGAGCGTAATTAAATTCTTAAATTAACGCTTTCTCTACCTTATTAAAAAATTTTCGCGCTGTCGGCGCGACGTCTAGGCAAATGAATCATATCTAAACATTATTTTTGCGCCCTGGGGAGCGCCTTGCCGCGGTGATGTGGCAGAAACCCCCCTTCGGATCCCCCCGGATGGTGGGCAACAAACGGCACTCAACTCCCTGGCCCCCGAGGCCCATTCACTCCTATACCGGAGGCCCCCTACACAGGTTCAATGTATTCCCCCACCAAGTGTGCGCACCCAGTCGGGTTTTTGGGTGCAGGCCCCAGTAAACCGGCGTACTGGGGCCTGCTAGTCCTACTACTCTTGGTCATAGCCGGCGACGTGGAAAGAAACTCTGGCCCTAATACCCCCTGGCCTTGTCCCGTCTGCTCCAAGAACGCCCCCAGTAACTGTGTTATGTGCACCTCCTGTCGGGGGTGAGTGCACTTCAGACCTTGCTCCAACCTCAGGACCTACAGAGAATACAACCTGTATTCATGGACATGTAGTATATGCACTCCTCGCCCCGCCCAACCGGCCAACTCCCCTGCCGGCCCACCCAGACCAAACAAAATGGTGCTAACCCGTCTATAGTTGCGCGGGCGCAGCACACAACCCCCCCCCCCCCCGCCCCTGCGGCTGGGCCGCTCAGGCCGAATAGGACCGCCCTCCTACCGAACCCTGTCCCTCCCCTAATGGGACCTATCCAAATCCCCGCCCCTCAAGCATGAACCGCCCAACCCGGCCAGGCGGCGGGCGCCGTCACATTAGGATCTGGTAATGGAATGCCGAAGGGATAAAAACCAAGAAGGCTTGGCTGGAACATCAACTGAAGGAAGCTGAAGCCGACATGGCCCCAGTACAGGAAACCCACCTGTCGGAGAAGGAATCGCTATCCATGTATCTGGATACTGTTCGGTATGGCAGCCAAGTCGCCAGGCAAGATGTCTGGGACCTATCAAGGGCGGCGGCGTGGGCATCCTCATCAGGGAGAATATACCCTTTTCCAGTATCAACGGGCGAATCACTGCCACTACTGACAACACTACCGAAACAGCTGCCGTTCGCCTCCACCTTCCTGGCCGTGACCTCCAGGTCTTCAACGTCTATGTCCCTCCCATCCAGAGGCAAAGAGAAGAAATGAGGCAGCAACTCATCGACCCGGAAGCTTTGCCATCTGGGCGGAACTGAGTAATCGGAGGAGACTTCAACGCACATGCCGCCAGATGGGAATCCACTGCTACGACTGACACTCTCGGGGACCAAATCGAAAACTGGCTATCCACCTCTGACATGACTACACTGAACGATGGCTCCCCAACCCAGCTTGGGACCAACTACAGAGAGGGCCCCACTGCAACAGATCTGACCCTGTGCCATATCTCAATGGCCCCGTCTGTCCAGTAGGAAGTCATGCCCAACACGATCTCAGATCATCACCCGGTACTAACGACGATCAACCTTGAGGCTGCCCCCCTCCTCCCCGGCGGGGGCCTGCGAAGTGATGCTTTCGGAAGGCCGACTGGCACCAATTCCAAGAACTGGTGGAAAGAAGCCCCCCTCCCTGCCGATGTCGGGGTACACGAGGGGAACCGAATCATATCTGCCCGGATCCTGGACGCCGCTCGATGAAGCATCCCTCGAGGTAGAAAAAGCAGAAGACACCGTGGTGGCGCCCCGAAGCGGAAGAAGCAGTAAGAAAATGTCGAGAAGCCAGAGCCACGGCCATGGACAGTCCGGAGGCCAGATAACGCTGGATTTAAGGGAGGAGGAACTGTGTGGCGACCATTCGACGTCTGAAAAAGGAATGCTGGGAAAACTCGACGGAAACGGAAAACTCGAAAAAGCCTCGACCCTCAGTGCCAGAACAGACCCCAGAAAAGTGTGGTCTGTAATCAATGCTATCGACGGCAGAAAAAAATCCCGCTCAGGCTCAACTCCAAACGCTGCTCTACTGTGCTCCGGCAAAGTGGTAGTCGGAGACAAAGGCAAAGCCAAAGCCCTTGTCCAGCAGTATATATATTCCAGTGTAAGCTACGCCAAGCCAACCGAGCAGAGGAAGAAGAAAAGATCGAGGTGAAGCAGTCTCTCAGCAGCCGGTTCCGGACCCGATGTGCTCCAGTTTCTCACGGCTAGAACTGGACTTAGCCCTGAACAACCTGAAACTTGACAAAAGCCCTGGACGGGATGGTATCACTAACGAAATGCTGATCAACTTGCCGGAAGCTGGAAAATCATACCTACTCAGTCTCTTCAACCAATCCTGGCTGCAAGAAGAAATCCCCCAGCCCTGGAGGGTAGCCGACATCACCCCTATCCTGAAGAGGGGCAAACCGGTTGCCGAGACAACAAGTTACAGACCAATCAGCCTGACAAGCTGCCTGGGAAAACTGCTGGAAAGTATGGTCAAATCCAGACTTCAGTGGTGGCTAGAACATCATCAGAAGCTGACCCTGACCCCCGTCCAGGCTGGCTTCCGCCAGCTGAGATCCACTGAAGACCACATCTGCAGGCTCACTCAGTCTGCGGTGGATGGATTTCAGAAGCGACCCCCTGCCAAGCGGACGGTTTTGGCCATGATTGACTTTTCAAGAGCCTGCAGCTATAAGGGAAAGGATCCTGTGGAAACAAATCCAGAAAGGAGTCCCTCAGCTAATGCTGAAATGGATCAAGTCCTTCCTCACCCACAGAAAAAGCCGGGTCCGGGTGAATCAGTCATTCAGCATGCCTAGAATCTTCCATCAAGGTGTCCCGCAGGGCTCTGTCCTGTCTCCACTTCTCTTCCTCGTGTTCATCGACGACATACTTCTGCAGCTCCCTGAGGAAGTCGAAGGCAGCATCTATGCAGACGAGACGACGTGGCGGTATGGTGCTCCGATCCAGACATCAGGACAGCCGAAGCAAAAGTTCAGGAAGCCCTGGACTCCATCACAGCGTGGGCGAAAGAAAATGAAGCAGTCATAAATGTTGTAAAATGTCAATGCTGCATTTTTTCTACACACAACAAACAAGCCAACCATCAACCCAGCCTCTCCATCTGTGGTAGTCCAGTCCCCTATGATCCGAATCCATCATTCCTGGGGGTGACGCTGGACTAGAATCTGTCATTTGCCCCCCACGTCAAGAATCTGAAAACCCGCTGCCGAAAAATTGCCATACTCAGCGCAGTAGCAGGAAGATCGTGGGATCCCTCCAAAGATTACCTCCGCCTGATGTATATATATACATTGCCTACATCAGATCAATCATCGAATATGCTCTGCCTGCCAGGTATCCCTCTGCGTCGGATAACACCGTGGCTAAGCTAGAAACCATACAAAACTCGACGGCCAAGGCATGGGCGCACCCAGGGGGGGTTTGGAGGTTCCCCCTCCCCGGCAATTTTTGGGGAGAAAGCAAAAATTGAGCTATTTTTAGTGCATAAAATTAAAAATGATTAAGATTTTTCGCGCCTGCGGCGTTTTTCTACCTCGATTTTTATAATTTTTATCGTCTGCGGCGCTTTTTTATCTCGGTTTTTATAATTTTTATCAATACGTATAATTTTTATCTAACTGAATTTAAAACTTTTTCTCGCCTGTGGCGCTAATGTTTAATAACTTTTACAACGTTTCGGCGCCGCCGGCGCTTTTTTACCTCAATTTTTCACGCCTGCTTCGCTTTTCTATGTTTCTATTTCCATTTTACTGAATTTCCGCGCCTGCGGCACTATTCAATCTCGATTTTAACAATTTAAAATTTCAACAATGCGCCCGGCAGAGCTTTTTATTCAAATCTTTTCAAGCTTTCCAATACAAATTTTGCCATTATATCAAAGAATTTCTCAACTTTTATTGAAAAATATTTTCAATATATACAGCTTTTTCCAAAATTTCTAAAATTTTCTCAGTCCCCCAGGCCCAGACCCCCCGAGTTGGCTGGCGACTAGTCTTAAATCTCGTCATTTTTGCTGCTCCCAAAATGAACTCTTTGTTGAAAACTTTACCGCCGCCACCCCCTCCCACGCGTAAACGTGTCAGGCGAAAGCAAAAATTTTTTTCGGCTCGACCCCCCCCTTTTCAAAATCCTGGGTGCGCCCCTGGGCCAGGGTAATTACCGGATGCGAGGCTGGATCACCCGCCGACCTGGTCAGAACCGAAGCAAACCTGCCACCGATGCGAATGCGAGCAGAGGAACTGTCTGCCTGTGCCTATGAAAAATCTCTCTTCCGGCTGACAGAAAATGACCCCAGGCGGGAAGCCGCGGAGGCCCAAGTACAACAGAGGCTGAAATCCCAAAAATCCTGTAGTCTGATCGGCAGCAAAACCAGCGAAACGACTGGTCTGAATATGTGCCAACGAGAAAATATGAAACTGCCTAGCCACAGGTATTGGACAGCCGCCAACGCCACCTTCCACTCTACGCTGAGGACCCTCACTACCAGAAACGCTAGCCCGGAAACTGTCAGCCTGCAGGTGGAGGAGACACTTAATCGCCTCCCGCAGATCGACGCTATAATATGGACTGACGGCTCAGCAGAATGCGGTATCTACAACGGTGAATCCTCAGCTGTAGTTACGGCGCCGAATGGTGAAGAACTAGACCGAATCCTGAGCCCTGCCGGACGTGTCTGCTCTAGCTACAAGGCGGAACTTGTAGCTATTGATGCAGGCTTAACCTGGGCTCTCCGGAATCGTCATCCCAACTGGAAGGAGATCCGGATCTGCACAGACTCCCAATCCAGCATAGCCAAATTGTCGACCGCAAACCTCTGCGGTGGCTCGGCATTGCTGGACAATATCTGGGGGGAACTGGTGGAACTTTCCAGCCTGAGTTGCCACATATGCTTCTCCAGTGGATCCCTGCCCACATCGGTGTTGCCGGAAACGAAGCCCCCCAAGCCTTTTTTCAACCCTCCCCCAAAACTTTTGGGGGGGACGTCCCCCCCAACAGAGGGGGACGGGTAAATGGAAAAAAATTGGGTATTTTTAGGGTAAATTTCGAAAACATTTTCAAAAATGTCCAAATTTTTGGCTTAAACTGTTTATTATAATGAGAAATACACGTTTTTAACTGTATTATGGATCTTATAACTCAATATTGACCTTATTTTGGACTTGGAAACATGTTGGCAATCAAGCTTTTGAGTTTAAAACCACTGTCTAAATGTTAAAATTACTTTATGCTTAGATGTTTTTTTATCATTAGAAACGGCTGAAAATGCTATTTTTGGCATAAAAAATGAAAAAACTTTTTTGGGGGAGGGTTGGGAGGGGGGTCCTGGGGGGGTTGGGGGGTCCCCAGAGGGGGTCCCCCAGAAAAGGTTGGGGGGAGCCTCCCCCACCCCAAATCTCCGTTACACCTATGGTGTAGCCTTCATTATTCTCAGCAACGCTGCCATTTGGGACTGTATAGGCATATTATTCTACGAAATTATGCTTCCAAATTCAAGAAATAACGGGGATAAAATATACTGTCGAAAATTTTTGAAAAATATTTTAAAATGTTTGAAATTTTTGTCAAAAACGCCTAAAACGTTAAAAACATCCCCCCACCCCAACCCCATAGGTGTACCACCTGCTTGGGTTGGGGGGGGGAGCATAGGTGTAACGGAGATTTGGGGTGGGGGAGGCTCCCCCCCCAACATTTTCTGGGGGGGGGGCCCTCTGGCGACCCCCCCCCCAACCCCCCCCCCCAGGACCCCCCCAACCCTCCCCCAAAAAAATTTTTCATTTTTTATGCCAAAAATCGCATTCTTAGACGTTTCTAATAATGAAAAATATTAAACCATAAAGTAATTTTAACATTAGACAGTGGCTGCCTTTAAACCCAAAAACTTTATTTCCAACATTTTTCCAAGTCCAAAATAAGGTGAATATTGAGTCATAAGATCCATAATACAGTTAAAAACGTGTATTTCTCATAATAATAAACAGTTTAAGCCAACAATTTAGACATTTTTGAAAATGTTTTCAAAATTTACCCTAAAAATACCCAGGGGGGGGAGGGTTGGGGGGGGGGGGGGGGGGCTAAACTGTATCCAAGTTTTTTGGCTAAAAATGCTCCTTTTTCGATGTACAGTACATTAAACATACTCAAAAGCTTCTGTCAATAGTTTTCGTATGCGAAAATAGGGCATGAAAATTGACAAATTTGTGCTAAAATATGCCTAAATTAGCCCAGATTGTGGTTTATAGTTGAGTATATTACCTTTTCATTGCTATAAATAACCATCCTTAGCTCTTTATATGTGATTTATAGCCATTTTTTCGAATTTTTTCCAAAAATTTTGAGAAATTGCAAAAACTTTTTTTTAAATTTTAAATTTTGATTTTTTAAAATTTTTTACCTGGTTTGGACCCAATTTTAGGGGGGGAGGGGGGTCTGAGCTCGGCTTGGGGGGGGGGGGAGTAGTCGAGGTCGGGTAGGGGGGGAGGGGGGGTCTGGCCTCTCCGTGGGGGGTCTCACAGGGGGCAAACTGTAGCCTGGTACACCTATGCCCAACCCCCCCCCTAACACATCTATGGGCCTTAGTTTGAAGAAAAAACTACTAAATCACCGAAAATTTTGGATTCTTTGGCCATTTCTTGATATTTCTGAGGTCCGGATTCTGGGGGGGGGATGTGTGGCGGGTTACCCCCACCCCATCACTTTCCTTGGGTCGCCCACCAACCTTCCAAAATTTACCCCCACCGCCACCACCCCAGACCCAAAATTCCAGGGAAACTATGGGGCACGGCACCAGCTTTCCTGGAACTTTGGGTCTGGACTGGAGGGGGTAAAATCTTGGCCGACCTCCGAAATGTGATGGGGTACAACCCCCCCCCAGAATTCAGACCTCAAATTTCGAAAACTGGCCAAAAAATGCAAAAGTTGGGGGAGGGTAAGTCAAAAAATCTGGGGGGAGGGGATAAAGTTGGTCGAAAATTTTGGGTTTTCCAACTTTGACTGGATATTACTCGCGACTCACTCAATGGAAAAATTTTCAATTGGATTTCCAGGACCGCTTACGTGTCAGCTAAGTTATTCGGCAATGCGAATCCAGCAAAGGTGAGTAAAAATACCGTAATCATACCAGTAGCGGCGCCAGGATTTTTGAAGGGGGGGGGCTGACCATAGTTTCCTTTTGGGGGGGGGGTTGGGGGGGGGCATCCCCGGCATCCCCCCCAAAATTTTTGACCAAATTTACCCCCCCAGATTTTTTGACTTCCCTCCCCAACTTTTGTCTACCCCCCCCGAACCCCCCCAACGATTTTTGGACCCAAAAAGTTAGCTAAATTTGGTCGAAAAATGGTCATTTTTTGAAAAATTTTTCTAAAATTTTGACCTAAAATCGCTTTAAAACGGTGCAAAAACACCTAAAACGTTAAGAACAAGCCTTATTTTGATGAAAAAAGGGCTAAATTACAGAAAATTTTGCATTTTTTGGCCATTTTTCGAAATGTCTGAGGTCCGAATTCTGGGGGGGGGGGTTTGGGGGGGGGTAGCCCCCAACACCTTTCGGAGGTCGGCCAGGATTTACCCCCCCCCCCCCCCAGACCCAAAGTTCCAGGGAAACTATGGGGCTGACCCAAAAATCCGGCGATCTTTTTTTGGGAAATCAAAAATTTTTGCCAAATTTTACCTTCATTTCCCAAAAAATTCTCAAATTTTAGCAAAGCAAAAATTTTTCAATTTATAGCAAAAATTTTTCGATTTTTAGCAAAAATTTGCTGGTTTCTTAAAAATTTCTTAAAAACACTCAAATTGTGCATATAAACAGCTGAAAAATTTTGCAAGGGGGGCCCGACACCCCAAAGGGAGGGGCCCAAATCGAAAAGGGGGGGGGCCCGGGGCCCCCCCCCTGGCGCCGCCACTGAATCATACACTATTTGCGACAAATCAATGCGACATAGCACAACTTGTCAGAAATCAGCTGAAATAGACCCAATACTTGGGACACGTGCTAATTTCCACCGAACGACTAGTTCCTGGCCTCAACCGATCTTTCAAAACTTAAAAAAATCGGCTTCATTTGATGAATTTTAATCTTTTTTAATTTTTTCAACCAAAACAAAGTTCATGCCGTGATCGTTCAGAAAATATATTCATTGCTGTAGCAAAAATGCACCGGTTAATTCAGTGTAAACACAACAATTTCGCTCCCTACATTTTTGGTCAGACTTTAGTTAAATCACTTGCGCTGAATTGACGAACGTGTGGTCCAGTTACACCATACCTGAATCCCTATCCCAGTTTGGTTAGAACGGACAAGCCGACAACTTTCGACTACAAATTTCTAAGCCGTTTCACACGATCAAAGTTTGGTCAAGGTTTTCTTTGTCAAAGAACTTTGAGTCAAAGTTTAAGCGTCAAAGTCTTGCTTTCACACATTCAAACATTTGGCGCTAAGCTTTGACGGACGGTTACTTCAAAATTACATTGTCTTGCTTGCATTGTTGCTGCAATTGTTGTCTAAAACATGATTTGATTAGCTCTTCGAAATACAAATGTATTTTTCTGACACAATTTTAAATCTAATTTCAAATTGATTGCTCTGTTCAGTCTGTAATTTTCTAAGCTAACGAGCAACCATGCCTGGAAAAGTAGTACACGTAATTCTGTTCATTTAAATATACTTGCTGCCCGATTTGTATTTTTAACGAGATTTTAAAATTTAAAAGTCGGACCTCTTCCGGTTGTTGACTTTCTTTCAAATTTGACTTTTACGTCATTTTATCGCGTTTTACATTTGTGTTGCTACAATTTAATTACATTTTAACTAATTATAGTTAATGTGATTACATTGTACATTGTACACTGGAAATACACTGGAATATTCGCAATAGCTACATGGTAAAGCTAAGGTAAAGTGACCCCTGGAGAGAATTCCAACCTACAGAAGGTTATAGGGTGCCGGTGCTTATCTCCGGATTCACAGCCCGAAGCCAGGAGCGACAACTCTAATGTTGACTACATCTGTGGAAAGGGGGCCAGCCCTTCATCAGGCATTACGCCAGAACACAGACTCCTGTTACCTTCCCACCGAAGTGGTACCATTTACCGACCAGTTAAGGATAGACAGCTGGGTTGGCTGGAGCCCACGGCGAACCGATATGTGCTTAGTCCCTTGCTCAAGGGGATTTGTGAAAGCCTTGTGGCAGCGGGAGTTCGAACCTATGACCGTTAAATCTTCAGTCGAACACCTACATGCAAAGGTAGGCTTGATGTATTATGTGCAGCAGCTATATATACTTGGAAAAGAATTAAAAATTATAGCAAGTACAATAAACCATTTAGCACGTGCAATCATTTTGTTTATACTCCTTCCATTAATTTTCAAAATTCCACTCATTTAAGAGATTTAGTCTAGATTTATTAAAGGGTTTTATTTATAAATTTATACCTAGCGTTTTTTACCTCAGAAAATGGTTCAATGCTGGGTTTTGGACATTTAGAAAAGCATAAAATTCTACGCTAGAGCAAAGGGCCCGTTTATTTACGATTTTCACGTGAAAATACATGCTATCGTGGGCTTGACTACAGTCAAAAATGTAGTCACATTTTTACTGAAAATGTAATGTAAAATACCTAAAATACTTTTATGAAACTGAAATAATGTAATTACACAGTAGTTACATTTCCATCCTCATTATGAGAACTACTACACTGCAAAATGTACCTTACATTGTAGTGTACAAAATACAATGTGACTATGACTACATTACATTGTAAGACTATATATGAAACAGAAGTTCAACTACATTGCTACATTGTAGTTACAATGCAACAAATGTAATGTATATGAAATAGGCCCTGGTGACCGTCTCAGAGGGAGGGAGTCCCGAAAAATTGCCAATAACCCCCACAATAAAACATGGTCCTTTGGGATTTCATGGTGCCGTACGTTCCCGGAACCATAGGTATGGCTAGGCGAAAACTGAGGGTGGGTGCGGGTTCCGAGAGGGGTAGGGTAGTGGCGGTGCCAGGGGAGCCAAAAACCCCTCTTTCGTGACTTAGACCATTCCCTTTGGGGAGTCGGACCACACTCGGGCCACTATTTTTAGTGAAACGTTTTGCAAATTTACCCAAACTCTTGGGAATTTTGATAAGTTTTAGGAAAAAATTGTAAGATTTCCGCTAAAACTCGAATAATTTGTATCAAAAATTGCAAAACATATAACAATGAAAATTGCCACAATTTTTCAAACAGTTTTTTGGTTTCACAAAAACGGTTTCATTTCACGATTGACATGGTCATTTCAACATGGTCTTTTATGGTGCCCTGAGCGCATTCCCGGAACCATGTGGGCAAAAACTGGGGGTGATTGGAAGGTTCCGAAAGGGGGTAGGGTAGTGGCGGTGCCAGGGAAGCCAAAATCCTCCTTTTTGCGATTTAGGCCACTCCCTTGGGGGTGTCGGACCCTCGAATCCTTATTTTTAGTTGAAACTTTCGCAAATTTACCCAAAAGTTTTGATAGTTTTTATAAAAAATTGTAAACCTTTTGCTAAAACCATAGGATAACTTGGGGGGGTGCAGACAAAAAACGGGTAGACCCCCTCAGCGAAAAGGGAAAAAGGGCAGACCTTCTCGTCCAGAAAGGAAAAAAGGGTAGACCCCTCAGTGATTTTCACTGAAAATTGGTAATTTTTAAGCAAAATTTAGCGATTTTTTCAAACAAATTCTTAAAAATCGCTAAAAATTGTCATTTTTTACTAAATTTTGGTCAAAAACGTTAACAATTCGCAATTTTTGCTAATTTTGGTGCAGACCCCCTTAAAATTTTGGATTTTTTTCAGGGGTAGACCGCTCGCCGAGGTCGGGGTAGACCCTCCCAGAATCGGACGAATAATGTATGGCTTAAACTAGAAAAATTTGTTAGAAATTGCAAAACATAACAGCGAAATTTGTCGAAATTTTTCAAAAAATTTTTGGGTTTCCCAAAAATGGTTTTATTTCACGATTTCACAGAAAGAACTAGGGACGGTGAAATTGTTGTAAATTGTATGTATGTATGTATGTATTTAATTGATAGAGTATACAAATGTTAGATGATCCAAAAAGCAAGGAACAATTAGTATAAATCGTGAAAAGAATACAATAAGCAAAATTAGAGCAAAGGAACTGTGCAAACATAATTTGGTTCCGGCGAGACAATGCAGGGCCGACTACTCGGTCACTAACGCAGAGCCCCTCAAAAATCGCTTCAAGTGCTTTTGAGCACTAGCTAGGTGTTTTTGAAAGATGTTAGAGAAGCTGCTGAAACAACCTCTGACGATAGACTATTCCAAATTGGAACTATTCGGTTAGTGAAAAAGTTAACTCGAATTTCTAATCGACTTCGATCCCTGAATAATTTAAACTGGTGACCACGTGTTGAGTTGTAGGGAGACAAACCAAAAAACTCGTTAAATTCTAAATCAACCATGCCATGTACGATTTTATAGACAAAACATAAATCTTTACAAAGGCGCCTTTGTAATGAGGCGGCGTGACGTCGGGCCTCTAAAAATATTAATGTGTGTGTTTGGATTTATTTTTGGGTTGAAATTAGTGTAAGAATGTTATTTTGAAAGTATTTATAATGTGTGAAATTTGTATTGAAAGTGTGTTTGGAAATTTGTTTGGAAGTCTTTTAGTTGAGTTGTATTGTGCGTATGTGTCAATTATGCATATGTGTATCAGCCAGCCTAGTCACTAGGTGGCGCTGTCCAGACGTCTATTTTCGCTAGGAGTCTCTCCCAGCATCTCGTCTTTCAAGGGGGTCTTAAAATTGTCCAATCAAATTCTACCACGGCTCCGTAAAACTAGTTCTGTCTGCTTTCTCTTGTCTGCATTCAGTCTTGTGTTTTTCTGTCTTATAGAGTGGTCGTGTAATTTCATTGCGCTCCCCTAATTGCCCTATATTTGCTGTGCTTTATTTCCTGTACTTTAACAGTCTAAAGTGTGTACCACTTTAGACTATGTGTCGCTCCAGGGTGACCCTGTCGAGCTAGACTGCCATTGCTTCTCTGTTTATTATAAATTTTAAAGTTTCTATTCTTCTTCTTAATTATCTGTGAAGTAATTAAAATCTTTCTGATAGTTTAGTTTTAAATTTATTGGGTTAGTTTTCTGTGTTGGCCTTTGTCTACTTAGTAACTTTGGGTACTCTATATTCTATTGTCTTGTGAAAACTTTTGTAGTAATTTAGTTAGGCTTTTTCTTTATTCTGTATCTGTACTCCACTCAAATTTCGTACGCATTTTCGGGGTTCGCCCCTTTGTCAAGCATAATATTTTCAAGTAAATGTGGTCTCATTTTTGGGTCATTTTAGGGTGTCTCTTTTAGCTAGGTTTTTGTATTAGCTTGTATATTCGGTAGGTAAGACTTTTCTAAGATTTATTGGGTAGGTAGATCGACTTTTTAAGCATGTACGTTTCAGCAAATTTGGTGTAGGTTCTTCATATTCTGAGTCTGTGCTCTTCATCGGCGGTTGAACTCCGTTTGGTAGGTTTCACTTAGGTAGAATTTGGCGAGGTTAGTTAGGTCGACTGGAACTACATCTCCTCCAGGTTCGACGTTTTCCTTGTGCACAGTTTCCCACTCGTAAAGTCTGGTTGTTCGTACACTTCCAACTTTACACCTTTCTTCCAGACTTTGCAAATTAAGTTTATCTAGTCGTTGTTTGTAAGATAAGCCAGACATACCCGACAACCGTTTCGTAAACTTGCGTTGAACGTTTTCTATAATGTTTATATCCTGAACTAGATAAGGAGACCACACTTCTGAAGCAGATTCTAAAGCAAATCTAACATAGGCGTTGTATAAACGAATTAAAAATTTAGACTCCCTCGTAACGAAACTGAGAAAAATCAGGTTGAGTTTTTTCAAAGCAGCGGATGATATGTCCAAACAGTGTCTATTAAACTTCAAGTCTTCTTGTATGGTTACACCCAAATCACGCATAAAAGATACCGATTCCAGAAACTGATCA
>JASAND010018839.1:0-49023 GCA_030248195.1 Trissonchulus latispiculum
GAGGTCTTGGGACATAGTTGGCCACCAGTATCGGGCTGCTAGGGAGGCATGGGCACTTTCATGACAGCGATGGCCGCCTGTCATAAAATGGGAATGGACTTCGGCCAACATGTCCTCACGCCGACCTTTGGGGACAACAACGGCCTTGAAGGACTCGTCACGGCGACGAGCCCTTTCGTCGACATTCCACCAGTACAGGACGCCCCCCTGTAGGTGGAAATAGGGGCGCAGCTTGCGAATGGTTGCCGCCAAGTCGGGGTCAGGGGGGAATTTCTTGTGCTCGATCATATCAAGCACAGCGGCAAACTCCGGTTCCTCTCGGAGTTCGCGCTTCCAGGTGGTAAGGTCAGAGGGGGCAGGGGTAATCAGGGTTATGGCACAAACAGTAGGGGGATAGAGGACGTCGGTGAGGTGCTGTTCCTCATCCTCAGGGGGGTTATGGGAGTCCAGCCGGGAAAGACCGTCCGGCACTACGTTGATTTTTCCGGGGCGGTATTCGACTTCGTAGTCGAATTCCATAAGGCCGAGGGCATACTTGGCGACATCCCCTTTGCCTTGCTGCTTATAATTATTCAGGATGTACTGGACGGCCTGGTTATCCGTACGTATAAGGAACTTTTGGATGGTGAGGTAATGCCGGAATTTGCGACAGGCCCACAAGGCGCCTGTCCCTTCCAGCTTGTTGATATCGTAATTCTTTTCAGCGGGGGAGTGGGCGCGGCTAGCATAAGCCACGGGGCGTTCCTGTAACGTACGGGGGCCGGTGGGGTTTTTAGCGGACCGGGGGACGGAAACTCGTTGTTCTAGTACAGCGCCTAGCCCACTGTAACTAGCGTCAACGGATACGATAAACTGCCTTTCAAAATCAGGGAACGCCAGGGCGGGGGCTTGGGTGAGTTGGGTCTTAAGGGCCTCGAAGGCTTCCTGACACTCTTCAGACCACACAAAGGGGGCGTTTTTCTTGAGGAGGTCGGTGAGGGATTTGGCAATGCGGGCAAAATTCAAAACAAACCGGCGATAGTAGCCGCACATGCCAAGGAAGGACTTCACTCCTGTGACGTCCTTGGGGGGTTGGAGTTTGGTGACGGCGGACACCTTGTCGGGATCGACGCTAACGCTGTTGCGTCCGACATAGTGTCCAAGGAAGGGGACGGAATGGCGGGAAAAACAGCACTTTTTAAGTTTAATACGTAGGCCGTTTTCCCGGAGTTTCTGGAAGGTGGTCTGAAGGGTGTGGATATATGACATGGGATCAGTGGAAGGGATGAGAACGTCGTCAATATAGACAGGGAGGTCGGTGAGGACTTTCTCCATAATCCTCTGGAAGGTAGCCGGGGCGTTACATAATCCGAAGGGCATAACGTTCATATGGAAAAGGCCCATATGAGAAACAAAGGCGGTTTTTTCGCGATGTTCGGGGTAGACCTCCACCTGCCAGTAACCGACGGCTAGGTCAATGGTGGAGAAGATGCTCGCACCCTGCAATTGGTCGAGAATTTCGTGGATTTTAGGGAGGGGGTAATTATCTTTCTTCGTAATTTTGTTTAGGCGGCGGTAATCGATGACAAGACGGGTAGACCCGTCCTTTTTCCCGACCAAAATGCAGGGTGAGGACCAGGGGGAAGTGGAAGGGGAGCACACGCCCTCGTCGAGCATGGCTTTGATGTGTTTCTCAATCTCGGCCTTGTCCTTCGGATTATTTCGGTACGCCCGGCTTTTGATGGGGCCCTCCTTGCCGGTATCTATGATGTGCTGGTCCACTTTCGTCCGCCCAGGGTTTCCGGGGCGGACAATGACATCAAAATACTCGACAAGGAGGCGTTTAAGGCCGTTTTTGAAGTGTTCATCGAGGTCCATGGCTTCGAAATCCACATCTTCCTCGATGAACTTGACGCGTTCTTCCATGAGAGGGAGGGGTTGGGGAAGCATGGTGTCTGCCGAGTAATGCAGGTCATTAAACCCGCGCAGACCCTGCTCTGAGGGGAGAGGGGCTGGATCCAATTGTTCAGAGGTACTGGGTTGGGGTGGGTTTGCCTCCAACTGTTCCTGGAAAGGGGCATTCGGCAGGAAGAACTCGTCTGCCGGGGGTTCCGAGGCTTCCGCAAAGAGGACCTCGGCTTCCGTCATCTCCTCGAGGTGGCATGTCATGGGGTCAGTATCCGGGGAAGGGGTAGTGGGGACATTTTCGGCTTCCGAAGGTGTCTGGGGAAGTTGGAGGCAATAGATAGTGGGGTCGACCCACTTTACCGGGGAATGATCGGGTTCCATCATATCCGTGGGGTCCGGTGTACCTCCGGGCAAAAATCTGTCCTTTTCACTGGGGTAGGGTAGGGGAGAGGGTGGGCTACACTGGGCTGCCCGTATAGCCGGATGGTCGGTCCAGGATTGTAAACTATCCTGAAGTTGTAGTAGGTTCACCCCCATTCCGTCGCATACTGACGTCCGTCAGCCTCCTGAATGGGGGTGATTGGCTCGGCCTCACCGAGGGACAGATTGTTAGGGAGGTCGACCAGACAATCATGGGGGTTATAGATTCGGATATAGGTGACCTTGTCCGACGTTTCGAGGACACCAGGGACAGGGTAGACCTCATACCGCTCCATAAGTTCCGGGTCGGGTTCAAAAAGGACTGCTTGGTAGCAGTTGGGTTGCTGTGCGCCGTCCACGAGACAGCGCACAGGGACCATAGCTTCAGACCGGGGTTGTAGGGTTTTCTTCTCCCTCATGCAGAAGAAAACACTAAGGGCGGTCTGAATGCTAAACTTGTTAGCCAGGGCCTGTAGCTCTTCCGGGGTCAGGAGGGGCGTCTCCCAATAGGGGGTTCGGAGGGAATGGGTCTTTGGGATGATGGACCAATCGGCTCTTTCCAGGAAGTCATAACCAATTATGACGTCCTGGTGTAACCCTTGGGTTACATGGAAGGTGAAGCTAAATTTATGGTTATTGCAAACAAAAGGGAGTTCGCAAGAGCCGACTATTCGGAGGGTGGAACCCGCTGCGGCAGTGGACACTTTGGCCACCGTCGCAGTGTCCAGGGAAGGGGAGAGGATACCAGAGGCATTTACGCGATCGAAAAATGCCTTGGATATGAGGCAGATATTGGCCCCGGAGTCTACAAGGGCAATGGCTTTGACCCCGGACACGCTCACCAGGATTAGGGGGCTTTTCCGCAGGGCAATACGGGAACATTGCGATGCGAAGAAGGACGTGTTGCCCATCAAAACGGCTTGGACCGCTTCTCTGATGGGATTAGGGTTCGGACTTTTGGGTGGTGAGGCGTCCAAGGTCTGCGCTTCCTCCTCCAGACATTGCGTTGGATCCGGAGGAAGCGAGGGGGGCGGGGTTTTTTCGGTGGATCTGGGTTGGGTAGGAGAAATGGGTTTTTCGGGTTGAGAGGTGGCTTCCCCTTCAGAATGGGACCGTTTATGGGTAGGGGACCGGGTTTTCTTCGATTTTGGAGCGGTCCTATTGGTCGTGGGGTCGGACTGGGGACGCTGAGGTTGAGGGGAAGGGTCAGCCCAAATGGACATATTGGGGAGGCGGAGTTGGCCAGATGCTTCCAGCTCCTCCGCCCGGCGGCGGTCCATGGCCATGAAGTCGAAAAGCAAGTTCTCAAACTCGTCGACTTTCCTTCGGACCTGGGTCATGGTAGTGTGAAAGTCTTCGTTAGCCTTTCTAGTGGCGTGGCCCACAGAGGTTAACACTTCATGTTGGGCTGCCTCAACCTCGTTCACCTCCTCGCGGACTTCCTGGAACATGTCACCCAATTCAAAGTAAGGTGCCCACTGTTCCGGGGTAAAGGGGTTGGCCGAGGTTGCGGTTGGGGGGCAGAATCGTAACGGGCGCATTTGGAATGGCGGGGGGCGAGCCGCCACGAATTGTCCCCTTTATTCCGCAGGAGTCGGATGGGGTCAGGGTTTGTTCCAGAGGGCGCGTCGTCAAGGTTACGTAGGTTACGTAACCGGGAGGCCAGGTTGTCATTATCCAGGGAAGTGGGGACATCCTGGTGCTGTGGGGCGCTGGGGGGGTTTTGCCGACCGGAGGTGGACGGCAATATCTCCCCAGGGCTTTGTTGGAAGTTAGGAGGGGAATGGGTACGTACGTTATCGGATATACGTACGTTTTTGCGGTTTTGTTTGGGGAGGGGTGGGGTACTCAGCAGTGGGTCCTTTAGGGGGGGACATTGTCGATGAGATCCACTTGGATCTTCTTCGTCGCTTTCTGGGGCTTATAGGAATGCCGGGCGGGTTTCCACTGCAGACTTTTAACCCGCTTATCGCTCAACAGCACCAGATTTGCCCCGGTGAGAGGCGGGTTGAAGGTCGAGGGGGAATAGGAATCATGATGAAAATCATGATTCTCTTGCTGAGGGGGGGTTAAAGGAGGTCTGGCGTGGGCCAAGACTGAGGTCGATAGGGGATTTGAAGGGAGTTTGGCGTGGGCCAAAATTGGGGTCGACGGGTCAGTTTGGGTAAGGGCGGATCAAGGCGACTTTTTGCGAGACTGGGCTCCCCCGTCTCCAAAAGGCTTCACCTGTTTCCGCCACCGGTTCCAAAACTTATAGGGACGGGTATTACCTTCCTTATCTTTGATAAGGTTCCCGCCACCGGGGTACCCACTATTGGCCATAACCAAATCGTGGGAGGGAAACCAGGCCTGACGACGCTTTTTCTGACGCTTCCTCCGGATGCAATATTTGCAACGGGGGTTGTTGCAAATCTCCTGATATTGGGCGGACACGACTTGGAGGCCCATGGTCTGCTTCCATTCAGACCAAAACCAGTTGGGACGGAGCAGGCCATTACCGTATCGGACGGAATCCCCGCCGCCGGGAAATCCTCCGTACATGTTGACCAGCTCCGCTGTGGGCCTCCACTGGCAAACCCTGACCTGCTTGGGTTCAAGAAACGAAAGGCTACGTCGGACAGGGTAGGGAGGTTCAGCAATATGGTCGAACAGACTAGGCAGTCCGTTCTTGGGGGGAGGGGACGGGGTATAATCCGTTGAACAAGAGGATCCAGATAGGGAGTCTGTTCGGTAAAATTCGGGGGGAGGGGCTGAGGGGTAAGGTTCATGGGAGTTTGGGTTAGATGCGGGGGGGTCATTAGTAAAGGCAAGGACCATATTTACAGCATAGGAGGGTTGCCGGGGGCGCCCTCCAGGGTTTACTGAGGACGCCCCTGGTTGGCGTTTCCCTGGTTCTGAAAAAGGCCAGGGGTTCTCTGGCTCCTGGGTGGGGGTGGGAGGTCGTTCTGGGCACCTCCTCGTTGGTCAGGGGGTTGGGACGGGTTTAGCGGCTGATCCGTGGCAGCCACCTTAGGGTTACTCAACATACGTAGAAACCCGGGGTGGTTTGGACCCAGGTTCTGGACTGCTCGGATCCGGTCAGGGCATTGCATCCAACCATGCCCTTCCTTAACGCACCAGAAGCACAATCTAGGGCCATATGGCCTCTGGTTGGGGTTATTGGGACGGGGACCAGAATTGCAGGGGTAATTATAGCCAGACCTATAATTAGAGTTGGGACGAGGTTTCTGAGACCGGGGAAAGCGGGGCTGTTGGTATTAAGCTCGAGCTTGAGGGGGGTAGGGTGGTGCCATACGCATTTCTGCTGCGTAGGCCTCTTGCTCCGGGGAATTTGAGGGGTAATCGAAGTAATCAAGGTCTTCGAAAGGGTCGTCGTAAGCTCGAGCCGCAAAGGCTAGGGGCGGGGTTTCTTCCTCCATGGCCCGCTCGACGGACTGGACAATAAGCAGAGCGCGGTCGATCATGGAACTCTGCTCATTTTGGGGCCAATAGGACATTTCGGCTAGCTGACCAGCCACCCGGACCCTAAGGGCTTCCCTCAGGCCGGATTTGAACTGTTCAGCCATTTTCCGGTCACGTTCCCGGATACCAGCGGAGGGGAAGGCTTTTACCGCCAAAAGCCGGAGGGCCGTTACGTACTGGTGGGCTTTTCCGAGGGTTGTTGCCTTCGGCGGTAAAATTGGTCGGCATACTGCTCGACCGTCGTGGGGATGGGCTCATACAGTTGCTTCAGAATGTCCACCAGTTTCTCGAAGGAATCGGGTAGGTTAGGGAAATGGAGGGCTTCCTTGACAGAATCGTCAATTAATTGCCACAAAATTCGGTGTAGGAGGTGGGGAGGGACTTCATGGACACGAGCCGTGTCCTTGAAGTTAGAGATCCAGGTCGTGAACTTGATCTGGCTCTGGGGGCCTAGGAATGGTTTCGTTCCCTTAAAGGCCTTTAGGTACTCGGCAACGTGGCGTGCCGTGGACAGGTTGGACTGCTCCACCTGGGCTTCCCTGGTGTGCAGTCGGGGGTCAGGACGTCTCCGGGAAAAGGGAGGGCGGGTAGGTCGAGATTCCGAGTCGGACGACGGCGGGGAATCGCCGTGGGGAGAGGTTGGACGGCTAGGGGGCTGCACCCTCGTCCTTAATTCGGGTGGAGGTTTCACGTCGGAATCCTCTTCGATGGCCGCCACAATTTCGAGGAATTCTGTATAAACCCTGGGATGGTTTTGATACAGAAAAACCCACATTTCTCGGGTCATATGGCGTACCTGCTGGGCCAGGACCGACTTACCAATCTGGTCGTCGAAGCATTCATAGGGGGTTTTATGCGTAGGGGGGCCCATCCAGGGCACGCCGGGACTTTGGGACAAAAACCCAGAGCGGGTTTTTTCTTGGGTTGGGGCTTTCCGGACGGCTGCTCCAGGGGAGTGGGATTTGGGGGTGGGGCTGAAGCTGCTGAATTTCCGGAGGTAGAGGGGTAGGACTCATGTGAAGCCAGGGGGGGGGGTCCCGTCGTCATAATTCTGACGGTTCCGTAGGTCACCCGACTTGTCCCACATCAAGCCGGATGAGGGGGAGGCCAGGCCCCAGTGCTGGCTAGACCGGCGATTTTGGGGTTTTTTAGCTCCCTCAGAGGTAGCTCTGGGTCGGGTAAGGAGGGGCATGGATTTTCTCACTCGTGGTTGGGCTGGGCCCGAATCAGTGAGACGGTCAAAAATGGGGTTTTTGGGGTTAGGGGCATCGCCGGTCAGCCGGGCCAGCTGCTCTTGATATTTCCTTCACTGGCCTCGGGTACGCAGTTTGTCTTCTTCACTCGGGTCGGAACCGTCCAGATTAACCGTAGAGTCATGACGGGAGGGGCTACCCCTACCTCCGTCTTGGGGAAAGTCCAACGAGGGGTGTAGGTCGTCCTCGGGACTCCGTCCTGACCCGAGGCAGATGTGGACGGAAGATCCGGGCTGCCCAGAACTTCCGCCCACGGCCCCAAGGTCAGGGGGGGGAGGTCAGGGGATGGGGCCACTCTGGGTTTACTGTCGAAGGGGTCATCTTCAGGGGGGCGATTATCCATTATAAACACAACACAAAAAAACAACTCACCAAATTAGTTATATACGTATATCAAAATTTTGGGTAGCACTTGGGGGCGATAGGGACTTTTTGGGGCGATATACGTATATAACTAAAAAATCGGGGATTTCTAGGCCAGGGACACGAAACTCCGATTGTACGTACGTATTTCGGGCCAAAACTCGGGGGTTGGGTCAAATCTCCAAATCGACCTGGATTTGCGGGGAATCCGTCCAGAGAATAAGCAGCAATCCACCAGTTGGGGCTTACGTCGTCCAACAGTACAAGGTTAGGTTCCTGGGCGGGCCCCGGAATCCAACCAAATTTTACAAAAATTTGTATCTCCCTCCCAAAAAAAATTTTCTGGGTGGGGGGAGCTAATTGATGTAAATTTAGGGCGGGCAAGGAGTTGCTGGTATAATAGGGATGGGTTATCACTTGGCCTGGCCCCGGTGATAATAAAGAGGGAGAGTTGGGCTACCCAACTATAATAATAAATTCCAGAAAGGTGGGGAAAAATAACTCAAGCACTAGCAATTCACCAAAATAAACCAGTACGATAAAAATAAACACGCCACTAGTCAACAGAAAGGAAACGGGGCTAATAAAATTCATTGGAAACTGACAGGAAGTCAGGCGTCTGACTGGGACTCTAAGCGATGCGTGGGCGGCACTTCAAAGGGCCCAAGCAGAGTCAGGCGCCTGATAAGGAATCAAGCGATGCGGGGGCGGGCCAAAAAGTTAATACAAAGGTTTGCAATTGGAAATGACGTCAATTGCAGACCTTTGTAAAGCCACACGGGGGGAATGGGTATATACAAACACAAAGGGAATAAAAGACCGGCGAACCCAGTCAAAATAAAGAAAGTGGAAAGGGGGGGGGGGAAACTTTACGGGTAGTAGATATAGGGAAAAATTATTTGGGGATTCTAAAAAAAAATTTTTGGACTAGGGGGGGACTAGAAAAATTAATTTAGGGAAAGGGGAAAATAGGAAAAATATTTTAGGGAGAAAAATAATAGGGGAGAGCCTGGAACTGGCAGCCTAATGTAAAATATGAGGGAACTAGGGAATTAAACCGCTGAGCTCACGCCCCAAATTTTACAAGGGAACTGTGCGCAAGAACGCTGACCAGCAACTGCGGTTGGAGATATTTAGTCCAGGCGGCTCTTTTCCACCGACTTGCCTCGCCAAGGGGGGACAGGTAAATTTTGGGGGACGCCAACGGGGCGCCTAACAAAAGGGGGAAACACACACACACAAATTAAACTCAGATATAAAACAGCTCCGGGCTAATCCCAGAGCTCTACCTAGCTAGGAAAAGAGATCAAAACCTAATTAAAGCTTGGTAATAACAATTAAATTAAACGGGCAAAGACCAACTGGCTGATTTAATGGGACAAAACAGGGCAAATTATAACAGGGAAATCCTTCCGGGCTACCCAGATAGGACAGGCAAAATAGCGGGCTACCCGCAAGACAAACAAGGAAGGGCACAAAAAGGAATACAAGCAGTGGGGAAGGGGACCAGCGACAGTAGGGACAATGGAAAATTACACCAAATCTGGAAGGAGGGGGGGGGTTAGCTAGTAAAGTTAGACCCAGGGGGAACGGGGGCAACCCCGCAAATTAGGACGGAAAGGGGGAGGGGGAGTTAGGAGTTAACGGGAAAATAAATTGAAAAGGGGGGTTAAGACAGAACAAGGGGGTTAGAAAAGGTGAGTCAAAAAGGTTTTAAAGGAAAAAGAACAAAGAGGAAGACTTACTCTTTAGGTGTAGGAACACGGAAGGTGGGGCCCCCAATCTAGGAAACCGACCGCTCTCAAGGTTGACAAAACTCCCAACTGATGAAAAGATGATGTAATCATTCAAGGAGAATTTTGTTATGCGTTGGGAACGGGAGGGTCTATCTTCGCTAAGCCAACCAGGAATGAAAATACGTGCAATGTTAAGTTTACGCTCCAAAATAAGTGATTTTAAATAATTTTCAAAAGATGAGCATAAAGTTAGCACTACACAATATTTATTCAATGTACATACAAAATAGTACATAATTATCGGGCTTCCCAACAATTATAATAATACAATATTTACGGGGCATTTGGGGGATTTTGGGAGAGTTTTAAGGAAAAACAGCGAAAGTGAAACTTGGGAAAGGACTTGGAAGCGGGGTGATAGCGGGGACGCTATTACCCACATTACATAAATCTGATTCTAATGAGAAAGTGAGCGTAAAATATACATCTCCGTATTCATCATCTTTTTATTAAGTTATTACTTTACTTATTTTTTAATTTTAATTTAATCAGTTTCAAGTATTGTCGACTAATGTGTAGCTAGGTACTTTGAGGCTAGGTCGGGGCTCTATTAGAGTGAATTTGTAGTCGATTCCCCCGTTTTTCTCAGGAGTTACTTGCTTTCACTTCTCTGTCGATTCTCGGCGAGTCAAATAAAAAGATGCTTGGACAGAAATCTCCTTATCAGTCAGGATTCGGGTTATATTTGCACCAGTCCTAGTAGTAGTGATAAGGTGGTGCTGTGATTTAGTTCATATCCCTTCATTAATGAAGTAATTAGTGATAGTAATGGCAATGACAATGATATGGATAGTAATTAACACTAAGTAAATGTAATAATAACGGTTATCAAAAGATAGCACACATACACCAAAATGTACATAAGTTAAAATATTTTAAACTCCCACTAACTACTACCTTGCTAAACAGGTTTTGTTCCATAACAGTGCTATTGCAGAAATGTTTGCCGGTTTGTGATATCCAAGGTAAATTGAAACACGATCGTCTGGAATTAATTTGTGCCTATAAATATTGTTTCAGTGATTTTTAGAAAAATTGAGATTTCTAATTGATTCTTTTAACGAACCATAAGATCCATCAGGTAAGTAGTCTTCTTATTTATTATTATTCTCTGTTTACTCATTTCCGTTTAATTTTGAATTTAAGGTCGCACTTCCATTACACTCTAGCTTGTATAGCTATTTCTCAAAAATCCACTGCTAACGATGGGAGCTAGGGACCTATGCCTATAAGCTAAGCTGAGAGTTCTTAATGAGCTTTAGGATCATAATAGCGTGCCATCATTTTCTACTCATAGTTCAAAACCTCAAACTTTTTTCAATGTACTTAGACGTTATGAAGCTGGATTTTTACAGGTATTTTATCATCGCACCCAATGCAGTTTTTGAAAGTTTGAATGAAATTAGGCAATAGTTGCACTTGCGGCACTGATAAATGCACATGAGGGGAGCACGACCTTAATCTGACAGTTATTCTAAAGTCTAGCTGCATCAAAAAAGTAAACAAGCCTCTTATGCCTAATTCATCAGCACTTGATGCTCTTAAAGCGAAGCCTCTTTCACTATCTGTTCAGGTGCCTGTTCAGATTATCGTACTTTATATTGTGAAGATCGATCATTTGGCATTCGTCCAAGGCGACCGGTAGATGAGATTGCGGATGTATTGACTGACACAGGCGCTCTGCAGCGGCTCCATAAGACTGAGTATGGCCAGTTGTTTCGCCATTGGCCAGAAAAGTTTGTTTCATTTCAGCATCAATTTTGTAGTAGCATGCTCTGTCTCCTTGAATCCAGGAGTCGGGGCATACACCTTTAAGAAGCCGGATGTAGTTAGAACAGGACAATGTGTTAGGCAATTAGTGTGTTAAGCTATCAAGTTATCAGGTGACAGTCATTCTGTTTTCTTGTTTTAAGATGTAAAAAGATGCCTTAACGTATTTATTGCTGTCGAAAAATGAGTAACACAAAATTAATTCACTTGTTGCACTTTATGCACTGCAGTTGAGCCTCTGATAGCAATGTGGTTTCTTACTGTGCTATAGGTGGAGGATCAGGTTAAGTCTAGAGCTTGCGAAAACAAGCTATATCTGTTAGAGATACATGGACACAAACAGTGATGATTCCATTTACTAGCAGCAACGTGATAAGTTACTAACTAACTAACTACGGGTTCGTTAAGTATTGTATAGAATCTCAGTTTTGCACTATTAGCTACTTTTCTAATAATATCATCCAATTCGCAACCCTCAGGGGCAATGTACCGAGATTGTGAGGAGGTGGCCACCCGTCAGGTGGAACTACACAGAACCTTCATTACGGTGGACATAATGGAGATCCTGATAGCCTTGTAGAACACCTCAGGTAATGCTATGGCAATTATTCCGTGTCAGCATCCCTCTTCCCTCAAAGAATGCATACGTTCTCAGCTGGCACTAACCCTAACCGGAGTATCGACTGGGTTGAGGTGGCTGTAAAAATGCAGTTGTCTAAAAGCATTAAGACGTAGATTAGCGCCAACGCACCAAAGATTCCATAATGTACGTTGCGTTGATTTTTCTGATTTTGAATTTTCCTGCAGAATGTAGGTACCTCAACATAGTTACTCCGATTTTGGTCTATTGTTAACGATTGCCGCTCCTTTATGTTGTACTAAAAATACATACAACGGATGTTATGGCTGGAAACATGCAATGTAGGTATGGAAAGAAACTAACCTCGGCTTCTAGTTGGCGAAAAGTTCTCGTAATTGTTGGGCAACTTGTCAGCCTTTTAACTAGCACATTCAATTCGCAACCACTTTTAGTGCTGACAGACCAACAAGTACAATAAAAGGGCTTTCCTCAGGAAAATGCAGTAATTGCACAAAACTATTTAGGAAGTTTGAGAGGCCAGTAATTCTAATTTTTTTCAATAGAGCTCATTATTTGACTATTAAACACGAAGCAAAAGCGGTTTCAGCAGCAACTTACTACAACAGGCATTATATATATATATATATATATATATATATATATATATATATATATATATACAATTTGGTCCGCTTAAAGTGAGTAAAACCTTCAAATCGATATACAGTTTTCAGATCTCTGTTCACAATGTGTAGGAGTTGGAAATGAACAAAATCTAAGAAAGTATGAATACATGATAATGATCAGCTGGATTGAAAGTTACAATAGTACTTGTTACCCAAACTTTTCCAAGATCTGTCCAAACCAGTGCTGTTTTGTAGAACGGGTTGTATGTACACACTGTGACACCAGGGAATACCGGATCTACAACCAGCATTTTGACGACAAACTTGGCATGGCCAAAGTACTGACATGAAAGCTTCCACACATAAAATATTGCAAAGGAAAGTGTCGTAATTGCCAAACATCGTCCCACCAGATAAGCGCCGAAAGGCAGTCTCCGAGTGCATAGTTTGCTGACATGGAGCTAAATATGTCAGACTCGATTCCTTTAAATTTAAATTTAAATTTAAATTATCTTTAAATGGAAAATGAGAAGCAAGTGCTGGAGGCAGTTTTTAGGGAAATGTTTCGTTTCATACTTATGACGAAAAGAAAGATAGTTTTCAGCTTCGGCTTATAAAGCCGTGGAGGTCGGATTGGAAGATGAGAACGCCTAGTGGATATTTTACTCTTTTCGACTTTAGCGACAATTAGTCATTCCACATTCAAAACTAAGATAGCGATTTGCCCAAAGTAATTTTCACCTGAAATATTATTGAAAATATACGACTGTGCAGTGATTTATATGGTTTTGCAGTAAGACTGTCGAAAAATATTTCTGGAGCTGTGTGTCAAAATTTAAAACAAGCAACCACGTGTGGAATATTTCCTTGATTTTACTCTAACGTATTCAAAAGTGAGTGCTAACTTCACGAAAATTCAATCAAAATTCTCCTTGTGTGTACAGTCCAAGACCGGACTTAGCTAATACACAAATTCTCCAAATTTGGGCGAGCAGTCTTTTTAGTCTTAATCTGGAGCCCACTTTGTTCAGTCGAAATTAAATAATTGAAGTTAAGTTCAGTCGAAGTTAAATTGAAACTAACCGACAGAATCATAACATGAATATCCTTGCCGGATGATATTAAATAAATGCTCTTAAACCGCTATTTTCTTCATAGCTTGAAAACAGCCAGTAGACGGACTTCCAATGCCTTAAACATAAGTAGATACCATTTTATGAATGAACGTTTTCAAGCGATAGTGCGCTAACTTTCATTTCTGCTTCACCTGATTAATCGGGCAATGTTTTTGTCAAATGCTGGCCTGAGCGTACCATAAGTGGACCCTCATGGTAACAAAGCTCACTAATGAATTCACCGTCGTTGTATGGACAGGGAATATGAACTACATTGTTCAGAGCAATTTATCGTACCTCAGTCAGCTGTTTCTTCAATCATCATTTTCAGAACGTTTTGGTATCGAATGACACGCAATGATAAACTTTAATCACGACCTTTTTATGCACTTCTGCACACGGAGCAAACCACAAGGGGTGCCAAAGTGTCACAATTTTTCTAGAGTTTATCGTCTCCAGTGGGAGCAACTTTGACATGCACTCATAGAAATTGGACTGTCTGTGGAAACAATTGGTAATCAATTGCCTCTAGTGAGCACTTACACAAGAAAAGGAATGCGCCAGCTTCTTTTTCTGAATGTTGAAGAAACAGTGGGCTACGGCTGTACACAAAACAACAGATGTAACTTCGCTGAAGAATCCGAACAACCAAGAGTACATAATGATAAGAGTATGACAAGCGTAACATTCTATGCAGTGAAGGCCAAAACTATGTTATGCGCGCTATCGGCTGACCCCCCCACGAATTGACCCCTCTCACACCTTCCCTATATGGAAACGTGGTCCAAACGGGGGTCGCTCACTGCTTTACATAATTACACGCTGAAATGAACAGGGGCACAATTTGGGGAGGGGGTTTAAGGCGTGTATGTTTAACACTTGTATGTAGAAAACATGCTAAGCGAGTGAGCGACCCCCGTTTGGGACTAGTACCCATATTGGGGCGGTGTGAGAGGGGGTCAATTCGTGGGGGGGTCAGCCGATAGCGCGCATAGCATAGTTTTGGCCTTCACTGCATAGAGTGTTAGGCTTGTCATACTCTTATCATTATGTACTCTTGGAACAACTAGCTAGACTTCGCCTTATATCAACTCAAGCTAATTTGCATACTTATGTCAATCTAGACAACTGTCAGTCACAAGGCTGCTGTCTGAACCAGCGATTGTGCACGAAGAACTGAAATATAGTTAGCACAACACTCAGTGGTACACCTCCCCCCTTAAGAATTAGCCCACCAGTTCCAGAAGAGGGTTTAGAACCTCTGTCTAGGATAAATGTGTAGATCTAGTAGATCTGAACTAACTACTACTAACTACTACTAACAACTAACTATTAACTACTACTAACTACTAACTACTAACTACTAGACTTCGTGTAAATTCGGCCCTAAATGTCCATCAACTTCCATAAGTCGGGCTGATTAGATGTAACTGGCCGTTTTCAAGCAGCATATTGCTGATATCACTATAGGCTTTTGGGTGGAAGACCGTATAATTAGGTAAGGTCAACCAACGCCAGGCGCTCTTGGTGAAGAGCCCAGCCTTTGCTTCATGTAGGCACCCTAGGTACACGGAAGGTGAGAGAAGGCAAATAAGCAAAATGGGAATACTGAGCCATGACAGCACTTACAGTTTGCCACTGCCTATTCAGAGCACTAGATCGCCTAGCCACACTGATGTCAGTCAAGAGTAGTACATAGTGGGTGGGAAGGCCACACTGATGAGTCTCCTCATTAGGGCTTTAGATTTAGTAGGCATACAGAGGGACTTCATCCATTTTGCAACAGTAGCACAAACTGACACTACGCCAAGCGCAGCGTATATTTAAAAGTAGGATTGACTAGTAGATTCGTAGTACCTACGGTATGTTTTTACACAAGTTTTTGTGTAACTTAACTTTTGCCTGTCTGGAAATCAGCCGACTTGAATTAAACTAAGCCGTATAAGCAGAAGGAATTGAGAAAACTGTAACTTTATTACCCAGAACCAGTTTTTGCAAACTGCTTTCAATTGACTAACCTACAGATTATACCGTATCTACGCATACCGTAGACATACCGTAGGTTCAAACTAAGATACGGTTACAAAATGGATGAGGTTCCTTAGTTCGCTGCCGAATCACAACAACCGACAAAACAAGGCAAGCTAATTTGTATACTTAGATTAGCATAAAAAGTGCCTGTCCCAGCGCTGCCTGAACCAGCGATTGTACACGGAAAAAAGGGAAAATAATTGGCACTTCATTCAATGTTACAAAGCTGTCTCAAGACTGCTAAACTGGCCTGTCCAAGCAGGCATGCAGAGGCATGTTAGCATCTTTGGTTACGAATCTTATGTCTTATGTTGGTTATGTCTTGAATCTTATTTACCGTTCACTGATTAGCTCTGGTGATTGTAGTCAAATCAGTACCATCTTGATTCTTAGCTTAAACCCTGCATTTTATTACGCACCAAGAACATGTCGAACACTTTCGTGTCTTGCGCCAACGCTTTTACGAACCAAGAGTACACAAAGTAAGAGTAAAGGTGCCTTCATAGTCGCGAACGCAAGTGTACGCGCGTCGACGCGCGCCTACGCGCGTCTACAAGCGTCAACATCATTTTGCGCGCATCAACGCGCGTCGACGTGCGTCGATGCGCGTAAACTGGCATGCTACAAATGGGCGCGTTGACGCGCGTTGACGCGCGTCGCCGCACGTCTACGCGCGTCGACGCTTCCAGTGGTAGCATAGCGCCAGAACGTGATGTCACGTTTGGAGGCGTCGACGCGCGTCTACGCGCGTCGACGTGCGTCAACGCGCGTCGACGCGCGTCGACGCCTCCAAATGTGACATGGTGGTGTAGCGCGTTGACGCGCTTCGACGCGCGTCTACGCACGTCGACGTGCGTCTACGCGCGTCTAGAGGCGACTGGAACTATGAAATCACCATAAGAAACTCTTACACCGGTATGCATGGTAGATATGTAGCGCTTCTACCAAGACCTTCTACCAAGCTTCTGGTGGACCAAGAAAAACCCAAGATCAAGTCAGAACGGGAGGCGTCAGGCACCCCTGTACCCACAAAACCAGGACCCGGAAGAGAGAAGAAAAGAGGGAGGTTCAGCTCTTCACTCACCATTGAAAGTAAAGAATCGGCCCCGCCGGGGATCGAGCCACGTACCTTCTACTCCGGAGCAGACATGCTAACCACTACACCACGGGACAATCAACTGAACTCCTACATATATCAGGTTTATCGCTCTTTCCCACGCCTGCTTTCCCATTTGCCCCGGGTTTCTTTAAGACGCGTCCGGCGGCTAATTCAACTCGGAATAGAACCCACGGCGGGGTAGCCCACGGCGGGATCGTGTCCGCTCGCCTCATCCCTCGTCTCGACCAGCAGCGGCAGATGAGGTAGCCCGTTCCCCTCCTCGCGCTTATGCTGATCCGGGTGGCGCGTGACTCTTGTTGTTGTTGTTGTTTTTGCTTCCGGCCACCTGACCAAAGTCAATCGACCCGGGCAGCCCCACCAGGGTGGAGCCGTCCGAATTCCCGGAGAAAGGTTAGGACCTCCAGGGATCTATCCCAGAGGGCTTTGGCTGAGGGGGATGGGCCCAGGTGGAGAACACGGGCCCTGTTAGCCTGAGGGCAGGAGGAAATGAGGTGCTGCAGGGTGTCTTCTTGGCCTGGACAGAACATGCAGTAAGGATCCGCTGCTGCCCAGATGCGGTGCAAAAACCAGTTTAGTAGCGCGTGACTCTCCTGCCCACCACCGTTTTCACGGTAAAGACGACCCGCTTGCCGCGCCGACTCACGTGTCTCCTTTGGCGGACCTGGTGGGCGGTCACACTACGAAACGTCCACGAATTGCGGTGTCGAACTGGGCTCTCGAGCGGTGGGCTGAAATTTCGAAGACGACTTTCAAGCGAGATGATGCAGATTTCCTCAGTCACCTCGTCTTCGAGCAGGCCGAGCACGCCGATGATTTTTTCAAGCCACCCTTTCTCGATTCGGCGCACCGTCATTTGTTCTCTTCGGAGCGACGATCGGAAGAGGATCGGTTACGCCTAGTCCAGGCGGATGTCTGTTCCGCTGCCGCAGGTGTTGCGGCATTTTTGGGTTCCGCTGCGGCTAGAGTTGAGAAAATTCGGCGAGTTAAGAAGACCAAACATCTTCGCCCTCACAAGCGCTATTTTTTAAGACCATGGATGCGGTGCTGCAGTCACTGGGCTCCGCATTTCGCCGAGTTTCCCAACGCAGAGCTAGTAATGCTTTGGGCACCTTCACACACCTTTCACTCAAGGAGTTCCTTTGGATACTATTATGCAATCAGCACACTGGTCAGCTGCATCTACCTTTTTAGGCACTACCACATACCATTTGCCAGCAAATGCTTCCAGTCATCCCTGTTGGGGCCTGAGGCAGACGACAGTGGTGGCCGCTGATTGCTGAAGGACAGAAGCTCCGCATGTTTTTGTTGCCAAACACCTTTTTGTTAATTGTTTTATAGTGTCGAATGGCTGAATAAATTCTTGTGAGGAAGACCGCTGCTATTGTTCTTTATCAGATCCGAGTTTTCGATTGAGTGATTTCTTTTTGTTAATTGTTTTATAGTGTCGAATGGCTGAATAAATTCTTGTGAGGAAGACCGCTGCTATTGTTCTTTATCAGATCCGAGTTTTCCGAACTCCCAACTGAAGGACAGTAAACAGCAGTGACTTGAAATCACTATTTCTGTGCAGAAATATATTTCAGTCACAATGTTTACTGTCCTTGTTCCCACCTCGTCTCTGATAATGTTTTTCATTCTTTGAAGCACTGAATAGTTATATGTTTACAGCAGTATATATACACTTGTGGGGAGCTAATTTGCATATTACTTTGAAGACCGTGTGTCAGACAATACCCAACTGGAGGACAGTAAACATTGTGACTGAAATATATTTCGGTACAGAAATAGTGATGTCTCTCATGCATGATTAGTACATGCTAATGCAAAAGTTTCTTACTCTTGCTTTATGCACATTTGCTTAAGAATAATTAAGAACAAGCAAGACTGTGCGATAAACAGCTTAAATACATATTTAGTTTTTTTTTTTTTTTTTTTTTTTTTTTTTTTTTTTTAATACTCTCCTTTCTTTTTTTTTTTTTTTTTTTTTTTTGTTTTTTTGGTGTTTTTTTTTTTTTTTTTTTTTTTTTTTTTTTATTTTTTTTTTTATTTTTTTTTTTGTTTTGGGGTTTTTTTTGTTTTTTTTTTTTTTTTTTTTTTTTTTTAATTGTTTTTTTTTTTACTTTTTTTTTTTTTTTTTTTTTTTTTTTTTTTTTGGGGGTTTTTTTTTTTTTTTTTTTTTTTTTTTTTTTTTTTTTTTGTTTTTTTTTTTGTTTTTTTTTTTTTGATTTTATTTTTTTTTTTTGTGTTGTTTTTTTTTTTTTTTTTTTTTTTTTGTTTTTTTTTTTTTTTTTTTTTTTTTTTTTTTTTTTTTTTTTTTTTTAAGCTTTTGCTTTAATAAGAAGGCGCCTATTTCTATTAAAGACAAGGCTTGGGGGTGAAAAAGGTCCCCCCGTGTCTCTGTCTTATTAAAATTTGTTTAAATATTCACAAGGCTTTCACAAATCCTCTTGAGCAAGGGACTAAGCACATATCGGTTCGCCGTGGGCTCTAGCCAACCCAGCTATCCATCCTTAATTGGTCGGTAAATGGGTACCACTGCTGTGGGAAGGTAACAGGAGACCGTGTAGGGCATCTGCCTTGAGGAACTGGCCCCTCCTCCACAGTTGTAGTCATCATTCGAGGTGGCACTCTTGGCTCAAGGGCTGTGTATCCAGGGATGAGCACCGGCACCCTGGACCCTGACAAGGGTAGGAGAATTCTCCGGGGGTTACCTTTACCTTCTTTTTTTAAATATTTACCCAGTCACGGCTGTAAAGCTCTACGCAACACACAAGGCTGATCAGATTGGGAGAATGTACCATCTGCATCAATCGGCCGCAAACATGAGACTTGGATCCTAAGGATCCCTCAACAAAATTTAAATGTTTTGTTTTTTCAAACGGGCCAGCTGGCACCGGGCTTTAGCAATCCCCCCTTCCCGCCTATATCAATTAATTGTCCGAGAGTTAAGGGGCGGCCGCCTTCGGGTGGAGCTGCCGAGGTGAGTTCATCACATAGACGGTGATGGACAAATCTCCAGCCTTGGTAAACGCCTCGGGTAATTGTGAAGACAATTATTCGGTGTCAGCCAATCACCCTTCCCCAATAGTCAAAATTTAAAATTATCGTGGCTGACACTACTCCTAACCGGTGCACATCCAACTGGAGTGGGGCGTACGAAAAAAAAGACTGTGCAAATGGTTGAATGTTTTAGCTGGACGGACATTTTCAGTAATTGTAAACCTGCTGCGTAGCTAATTATTTTATAAGGAGCTCCTACTTGCTTACTACAGAAAATACATATGCAAAACATTGTCTGAATATTTTTCATAAAGCGAGGAATTTAAAGTTATCTCGCAAATATATTAAGTTTAAGCATTTACATTATATACTAGCCTTGTTTTCTGTAAGTTCCATGTATTTGAGCTTTTAACAAGTGTTACTTTAACTTTGACTCATCAATCAGAGCACAAACTTTTCCGACTTTAGAATTGCCATTTATATATACATGAGCAAACACATATGCGTAATGTCTACATGAATCAGAAAAAGAACTTCTTTTGGAATGAAGGAAATATTTCACACACAAATCATGCAAGCCCTATCTTAAACCATTATTTACACGCATTTACGGTGACCACTATCTTTATCAAGAAAAATGCATGTCAGGGCCCTGGCCGAACAAACATAAGATACCTGCTGCGCTGAGGCGCAGTAGGGATAAGGAGTTATTCAAAGAATAAGTTAGTGAGTTGTTTTAGAGCTGAGATCAAGCATTATACTGTCTATCAGTTGAAGCGCTAAGCTTCAAGTCTTTTTACTGGAAACTGTAAAGAAATTAGGGATATTGCTAAGAATAGTTTTGAAAAGACTTGAACTAGAAGTACAATAACGTAATCACCTGATTGTCTGCAATCCCCGCACACGTCTACGGGAGAAAGTAGTCAATTGTTACAGTTGAGTGATTTCAGTAGCAAATATGCCTTCTTTTTGGCAACAATAGGTTATAACTCTCGGTTCAATTGGTTTCTCTGGAGTACACTGTGATAATTAATTTTTGAGCCTATGTTAGGCCACTGCAACAAAGGATAAGTCTGCCAATCTAGCATGCCAATCTAAGTACCACAGGTTTGAGACTACATGTAGCTAGGGTCTTCCACATTATCTCCTTCTAAGATTTTATATAATTTGACCAATCGAGCTAAAATTTGGCATACGTAAGTTTACGATTGTGCTATATTCGAATGTTTTTTTCATTTGCAAGGGTGCGATGTACGTACATTGCCTTAGCACACACACTTTTTGAGTCAGGCCCAAAATCTTTTGAGTCATGATCCTTGGGTGGAGTTACTTCTTGATCCATCCCTTACTTTTTGATCCGTTCTAGTTTATTTCCTGAATCCAATTTTAAAATGGTGTATTGGAGGGTACCGCTGCACACCAATGTTTGAGTCATGGAACGATATTCTGCAAAACGTTTGCAAATTTATGCGTCTTCATGATCCACTTGTCTAAAACACTCAAAATTGCTACGCGGCGGGTTTGAGGATCCAAGCCCCCCCCCCCAACCGAGATAAAGTACAAGCTCTACCGCCATCCGGAACAAGGGGTAACGAAAAAAACGAAAACTGGACAAGGGGTACGCAAAAGGGCTTCGCCGGAATGTTTTAGCTAAAAAACTTAATTTTTCGCCAAAATCGGCAGAAATTTTGAATTTTTTCGAAAATTGAAGTTTTGTTGCAAATTTTAATAAAAAATCGCAAATTTTAATAAAATTAGCGTTAATTATTCGAAAAATTTCTCATATTAATTCTTGAAGTGCAAGCCCCCTGAAAACTTTAGTTCAAGGTACAAGCCCCCTCAAAAGTTTTTGGCACAAGTCCCCCCAGGATCCGATCCTATGTTAATGTATGATTGCTTGTATTGTAAGAAACTTTAAAAATAAAAATTAAAAAAATTACCTGAATTCTACTTAATCTGTATAACACGGAATAGACTGCTCGTCCGCTTGCCGAAGCTAAGCAGATTCTAATACAAGTAAACACCAATTTTCTAGCGTCAACTACATTATAATTTACGCAAAACTACTAACAATTATACGTGTTAGAAGATTCTTACAAAAATTATCAAAAATTCGACATAATTTGTAAATTTTTACACATAAGATTCCATTTATAATACTTCCCATCCGCTCATCCAAAATGGGCAGGTGGGTGAGGTTACGGGGAGCCGAAGAATCTTTTGTCGAAAGCTGCAAACTGGGTTTTCAGGGTCACCGAACGCTAATTTGATGTCTACTTTAACGTTTTTCGTTTGTTAACATAAGCTTAGGTTGTAAGCTTTGTCACAAAGTTGACTTACGCCACTGAGAACATGAAAAATGTAAAAACAATGGCTAACAAGTTATCCCTAGGTTTGCTCAATTTCCTTAGTTCGATTTCTCTCAGAACACTTGAATTTAATTTTGAATTTTATCATTGCACTCTAGCGCTTCTTTTATCCGGTTTTCCAGATTCAAAATTTTAAGATACTTTCTTTGTAAAAGCGCTCTTCTATGAAATTTGAACAAGTTTTTCGCTTCTCTGTTGAACCAGTTCCAATTTGCTATAATGTCAGCTGGCGTCTGCGATTGTTGAAATAAATCTAAATATAAATATATCTAAAATCTGAGTTCAGCAAAATCAAGCAAAAATAAATTATCTTCGAAGACCATCATATTCATTTTCCAAAAGGATGGTACTCGGGCGTGATGAAACAGGGATTCAACAAGCTTCGCCTTCAAAGTTGAGTGATCTGAAAAAGAAATAGGACTATATATACTGAATAGACATGAAAGCACCAAGATGCCGTTTTCCGACATAAATCCCATCAAGCCAATGGCAATCCTGATTGACATTTTTCGAGCTAAATTCTCGCTTTTTGGGTATTTTTCTAAGAAAGCGTCAACAAGTTTTTCAATGTATTTAAAATTCATTCCACCCTTTTGTAGTATACGTAATTTGGCTACGTAGCTGAGTTAGCCTTAGGATCTCTGTCATCGTTACCAGTAAAGTTATGAAAAAGGCAAAGTTTTTTAAATATTTGCTGGGACATAGACATTCATAAAAAGGCTTTTCAGATCGAAATTTTTGCTTCTATTATTTGAACGCTTCCGTCCGCTAAATTCATTCTAAAGTCAGCTGCTAACGAACGGTTAATTAGTATACAGATTAATCCCACCTCTGTCAACGAATCGGATGTCTTAAAGTCTGGGCTCATGACCTGTTCACAATAAGTATCTGTGTTCATAAAATTTGTCTCTTGAATGAAAACTGTTGGAATTTTTAACATTTGAAAAAGTTGGTAGACTTTTGCATTTTTGTTCAATCCATTTGCATTAAAGCTAATACAGGTGAGAGTAGTCATAACTCAGAGAGGGGGGAATCCACAACTCCAAGTTGATCGCTGTCTCATTTCATCCGCTTGTCGTTGGTTTCTAGGTCCGAATTGTTGATGGCGTGGCCGTTGAGGGAGGGTTGACGTGGTCCAAAAGTTCCTGGCAGAATCTCTCCCAGCCCAGCATCTTGTCCCCAAGGAGGGATAGCATGTCTCCAAAGACATTTTTTCTGGTCCAGTTGTCGGAGTCCAGGATCCGTGGATCCGTGTGGGTCAATCCACAACTCCAACACTTGTCGTTGGGATTTCCCTCGACCAGCCGTCTCTCTTCTGTTTCCAAAAGGGCCTCGTCTCTAGGTCTCAGGCATCTTCACAGGAAGCCTTATCTCCAATTGCTGAGCCAGGCAGGCTGGCAAGGATGATGATAATCATAGGAAATTGGACAAATAAAGTAATTATATTAATAAGTCACAAATCACAATAAAACATAGCCTGTGACCTTGAAACAACGATCCTAGCCACTAACAACAAGAACAATTAACAAAGCCGTAAAAAGTTGTTTGCAATTATGCTTTTCTTTGCAATTAAAGTGGCTCCACTCTCACCCCAGGTATGAAACGCATACCTCTGGAATTTCACAAAGAGACTAATGAGACTCCCTTTCAGTCCACAGAACTAGTAATTAAGCGAAATCCTAAAGTTTCAGAAACTCAATCCAATAATTTATGACGATCTAATTTTTCACGAGACCCTTTGTAAATTCATACAATCGACTTTGCCTTGAAAAACCTAAATACTTCGAAGCCTTATAGTCAAATTGACTAAAGTGCGTATAAAATAACCTAATTTTTGTATAGACTTTTTGGTTGCATAATTCAGTGGCTGATAATAAACTGAGAAAATATAAATGACGAAAAATAATACTGATATAAACATGGGGTACGCGTGTCATACTTGATGTCAAAAACCTGTGCTACAGCCTTACCATGGGGTACGCGTGCCATACTATTACCCTTCATTTTGATACAAAGATGGCTTCCTAACTCGAAGTAATGAATGGTTATCGTGATTCAAAGTTGATGTCTCCAAACGTAAACACTACCTTAAGGGGGGGGGCTAGCAAAGGACTGGCACGACGTCGCGGAGAGCTATTGTTTTGGTCAATACTGGCCAACATATCAAAGTGATAAAGTATAGGCTGACTTTGGCAGAACGCCAAAGCACAATTTTGGTGGGATAATGGTTTAAACATTTTCAGTTGTAGTGGATTAACGGTTTGGCCAATTCTGCCACAAATCTTAACTGTTACTAGTACTAGACATTAAACCTGTTCCGGTTTATGTTAAATTCAGGATTTTGGCAAAAACCTGTGAGGTGACCGTGCACCGTCTTCGTTCTAACAAAATTGACAGCCCCTAACCTGCCCCAGCATTTTACCAGTAATCAGGCTTTAATTGAAGCAAACTGCAGCTGCATTGTGGTAATGCTGTTGCAATAAACCAAATTGTTAGTACCAGAGTCGCATCCGAGTTAAATTAATTGACTCTGCGGCCGAAGTTTTACAGATTTGGGAAGGTTTAATGCGAGGTTAAACGTTTATGTCGATGTTTTGAATATAAACACTGGACTTCGTGTTGATCTAATAGTCGCAGGATCGGAGGTGTGTGATGATCAGGATCGGAGGTGTGTGATGATCAAAAATATTAACACTCTTCCTAATAGATCGGCACTAAAACAGACGTTCACTAATCAAGACTGTTGGCTTTATTCTAACTCAAAGCACGACGATGTTTACTGTATGAAATAGTACAATACTACAACCGAGTATTATGACCTCAAAGTTATGTTGGCTCGTCAACCTCCATTCATTCAAAGTGATCAAGAAACCCCGTTATCGATGAACTGACTCCTTTTTATACGCAAAGACTTAAAGCAATCAAACTTTACACAATTTGATTACGAGTATTTGACTGTCTGTCGAGATTAAAGAGCAAAAGAGATTTTTTGCTTCAACTGTTAAATTCAGCCAAAGATTAGCTTAGATTAGACCCTAATTTAAGAACATACTTTAGATTAAATATTGTTTGAACCACAAACTAGAATAGACATGAACCAAACATCGCAGTACACAGTACACATACCGAACATCGAACAAGGCAAATACATTGAAACAATTAAAGAATGCAAAAGACCTACCGTTCACATACTCCCAAATACGTTGACATATATAGTTAGTATTGTACACATCTACTACATCAAAAGTCAACAGCTCGCAAGAAGACAATGTACATACATAAAGCTACTTGCTAAGTTTAAAGCTAAGTTCTGCTTTGTAGCGCAGATGACCAGGCTGCTTGCAACTGCTGCATTCTCACATCAACTGTTTCGCTAGCAACAACTGGTGGCGGTTTCCTTTTGAAAATGTTCAATAAAATATAATTTCGAATACGAGTCCACTTGACGAAGCAAATAACTGGATACATCGAGCTTAGAATACCATTCATAATGTAACTAACATACAATGATTCTATTAAATTACCAGAACTGACCTTTGCCCCCTTGCTAATTAACTCGAAGCTACTCCACACAGACTGGGTAATGTAAATGACAGTTTGCAAAATTACTGTTGTTGTAACTGTAGTAGCCACTGCACGAGTTGTTTCCTCAAGCCTGCTCAGTAGAATTCGACTGTGTAAATTAAATTGAGTGCTTCTTGACAAGTAATGATAGACAAGTTTACGCGTCATTCTATTTGCAAAGTTCAGCAATATCGCACAACTGATTTCGCCAACAATGCTTAAAATGTAGGTAGCAATTGATGTGGGACTTTCTAGGAACAAGATTGTAATGTCACACAGCGGTAAGTATTCTCCAAATATGCCTTCAATAACAGTTTTGTCTAGTCTAATAATCCATGTTGAAACACAACAATACATATAGCCAGCAAACAAACCGATTTTGACCAGACGCGATACGCTAACGTCGTCCTTTGGATTGGAATCTTTCTTCAGTTGAAGTGACAAACAAAGCCTGTCGAGGCTAATAAGAAAAAATGAAATGTTCACCATTTGTATTGGAACGTAGCTTAGCTGCTCCAAAAGCAAACAGTTATCGTAGGTAAGTGTTGAATTGCGTATGGTTGAGTCTTGTATCATGTGCAAGTGATAAATATTTTTGACAAGTACATATCCATCTTTTACTATGAGAAGTGCTGATACCTGGCACATCAACAATCTAACACTACCATCCAATGTCTTTATTTTCAGCAGTATGTAAGCGAGAAGTCCATTCCACAGAATACTTAGCGCTGCAAATGTAATAATAATTAATGTTGCTACACTAAATTCCCTTATTTCTGACACTCTGCTAAGTATGCGGTAGTCAGACAATAGCATAACTCTTCGAACCGCAAAAGGAGAAATATCACTGGCTTCAATACTTTGTAGTCGTCTAAAATTACTATCACTTTTCACGTGCCCAAACTGATATAGATAGATGTTAGAAATATTTCACAGGTGCCCACAAAACTTTTAAGAAACACTGACGTTTGCAGTTTAGACGCACGTAACTCTGCTAGTCCCTTGAGATCAAATTATAAATTGTAAAATTATGCTTGCAATCATTGTATGTGGCCTACTTGGTAGTATAGTAAACAATTAAAATACTTGATTATCCTTCACAGTACCACCTGAAAAAGCTTTGGCTTGAAAAACCTAAATTAATTTGGATTGTGAAGAAATCAAGAGACTACATCTAGTTAGAATATTTTAATTTTAACCCGCCATTGTTGTTACCCTAACAAATACATTGACGCATTTCCCTATCGATTTAATCTCCGCTGCAATTAACAGACAAATTTAACAAGACTTTTCTTGCTTCGCCATTCTGAATAAACACTTTTACTAAATTTCCGCAGAGATTTAGACAATGCACTAAAACTGGTTTATTTCATCTAATTCCATTTTTGAGCACATTTTTACCAGTTTGGTAACTGTGAGGTTAGCCTCATATCATCGTATAAAGTCTACCGAATAAATACTTTAAAACAATATCACTTAACGTATTGTTTCATACCTTGTACTGTGATTGATGAATACAAGCTGTAATTTTCATACCTTGTACTGTGATTGATGAATACAAGCTGTAAGTTTCATACCTTGTACTGTGATTGATGAATACAAGCTGTAAATGAATTTGGCACAACTATTTTTTCTTGGCGTATGATAGACCACACAAACTAACTCCTGCTTCAAATAAAGTTTTTCTGATTTTCAAACCTTTGGACTGTTCCGAATTTCATCTAAATAGCTAGATAGTAACAAGGAATAAAATTGGAAATCAGAATCTGAATTCTATTGCTTTTTTAAAGATCCGATCGTATGCTGTACTGAGATGGATGCAAAGGTTTGGAAGCATTTGGATCATTCCTAAACTGCTGACGTGGGCTGGCATGACAACTTGTGAAGTTTGTCTGTACTGAAATTGATATGTCGTGCCTTCTCTAGTAACTAAGAAAAAACTCATCGGTTATGGTGTTGTGCGATATATATTGGAAGCAAACTGAGTAACTGACCAACTTCGAAAAATCTGAGGTAATACTTTGCTTAGAAACTTAGAAATGTTCAGCCCTCAATGTGGCACCTGCCAGTTTAATCCAAACTAGCAAATAGTGTTTTGAATAGTGAAGCAGAATACAATTTAGGGAACAGGAACCGCTAGTAAACTTAATTACGAATCTCTAGTATTCGAGTCTCGAGCTAATGGGTACAGCACCAAACTTAACCCAGCAATTTGATGTTACTGACATATTCTGACATCAACAATTTAACTGTCGTCAACATAACTTATTAATTTGGACTAAAGTAACCGGAAATATTGAGTGTTAACAGAAATCAAACTGAAATCAATCAGAAAATCAGAAATCAAATTTATATCTTTCATGCCTTACAATAAATTGTGACAGAATTTTAGTTCGGAATTTTTCTAATTTCCTCACTGCCTTCAAAATCCTGTGAACGCTGTCCATACTTCCTGTTCATATAACAAGCTGTTTACAGAAGGGACGTAAATGGACTTATCTGTTTGGCCCTTAAAGTGGTGATTCCTTAAGGAGACATTAACATTATACCATGATTACTCATTCATTACTTGGAGTTAAGAAGCCGTCTTTATATCAAAATGGAGCACAATATTTTCTCTTTCTGGTGAATACAATGAAAGTAGCTTTCGACTTCAAATACGTTTTAACGGATTTTTGAAGCCGCGTAATTTTTCTGATTTTTTAAGTAATTTTTTCCGAGAAACGTTGACTACGTCATTCCATACCTCTATAAAATACCTTTTTAGTTGTTATGAATAGCTCTTCGTAATGGCGAAATTAGCAAAGGTATGCGCAACCTGACTTTTGCCGACTCTTCCCAACTTTGGCAAGCGACCACTCTAGCTAAAAAGCAGCAATCGAGCCAAGTAAAAAAGGGTTGCGGAGTATTTTTGTGTAAAACACATGTGCTATATCGCAACCATTTAGCATATCCGAATCACACATCTGATCCACAACTAAATGCTGGAAAAAATGGTCGTGTTTATGCAAAAACTACATTTTTATGATAGCAGCCTATGCGAAAACACTCGGAAGATTGGCGTTTGCGAGACCTTCAGATTGACGAAGGGTTTGTGTAGTTCACGAAACAATTGATTATTTGATTTCCACAAAAGTAAAATGTTTTGGACGCTAAAATAAGAAAATTGGTAACATGGCGAAAAGCGAAAGCCAGAAAGTTACTTCAAAAAGCAAAAATGTCGAGCACAAAAGGTCGTTCGAGTTAACATAATTACAGCAATGCTGTTATTCTCAAACTGTCAGAAATCGGCAAAAATTGTCCTGACCGGGGCCGTCTAATTTTTGAAGCAGGATTGTGCGGAGGGTGTTAGAATGCTAAAAGAACATATTTTGCAAAGTTCCACCAGATTTCATCTTGGTTTATGCCGTCAATCAACAATACATGCAAAAAAGGAATTACCACCTTTCATTAGCAGTTAACTGCGGGCGATGAATTTGCAATTGATCAAGTTTATCAAATAGTGTAAGATTTATAGGACAGAAGTGGATTGGTAATTGATCACTGAGCATGACGTTGTAATTGCCTGCAGTTAGAATGAAGACTATGGGCAGCACTTCATCTATGGTCAGTGTACATCTTCCTTGTTTTACAGCATTACAACATCCAACAGTAAAGTAAAGCATGCAACTTTACAAAGTGACATGATTATGCAATTAAAAATCTGCCATATTAGCCAATCCATGTATTCTACATTTCGATATAGTTACGTAACTAGACAGAGATCTTGCATGTGAGGCTTATACTTTTAAAATATGCACAATATCAAATGAATTGTTCCCAAAGAATTAACAACCAATAACAAAGACTTGGCTTGAGAAAACATTTGCAGATGAAAAAATTACTAGAATGGAAACCTATGTTATAGTAAATTCACTGCTGCAACTAACAGTCATTCTATGTATTCCGTGTGCGAAATAGTGTATGAGCAGTGTAAATATTAATACGAAATTCCATATCAGTGACATTCTATCAGCAATCGGGATTTTGAGGACGAAAACGATATAGAAGCAAATAGCATTTTGTTGCAAAAGCTGTGATGAGGTTGATGTTGGCAGGAGTACATATTAGATGAGGTCATGCCACTAGGCATATAGTCTGTCATCATACCAGATCGCTGTTGTCAGGGTTAACATGCAAAGTATACATGCTGCTTCCAGGTTAGTTGCTTCAGACATAAAAAGAAGCATCCGGAAAAGGAGGAATGGGAAATGCATCGCCCTGTAAGAACCGAAAATGTCAGGTAAGGTATTGCAAGAGGTAACATGTTAACGACTTCAGATGGCCAGGATAGTAGCTAGAGAATTGGAAACTGCTTTATAAAAAAGAGCAACCTCAGTCCCTGAGGTATGCAGATCGAGTAGTTGATCGTAATAAACAGCAAAATAATAAACTCATTTAATTTGTAAGGAAAAACAAGAGAGGTGTGGGCCCCACACTTTTAGTCAGCAATACAATTTGGTGGTAGTGAGACATAAGCTTGAAGGATACGAGATAATAGACGAAAGAAAGAAAGTTGTCACTACAGCACCACAGACCCGAAAAATTCGGGCCTGAGGTGGGGATCGAACCCACAACCTTCGGTTAACTAGACCGACGCTCTACCGATTGAGCCACCCAGGCACAATCGAACCAAGCTTAAGTGAAACTGAATTGTTGTCAAGAACAGAAAACTATTTTGCACGCTGCAAATTTGTTTAATTAAGTCAATTAGCATAGATACAATACAACACAATACAAATACAATACCTTGAAGTATTTGCTTTTACCATGATTTCGGCAAGCATTGAGAGTTTCATCCGCCAATTTTAGTGACTCTCGAGTGGGTAGCGGGTGAGCAGAGAAATTTTTAAACGAACGTGAAATTGTGCAAAATGATGAGTTTTGGCAAATTTCGCACATTTTGTGGCTAGCTTTTTGAGAGCACACAAATGGTACTGCTTTCATAAAAATTCTGTGTATGCTTAGAGTGCAACTATCTATAAGCGATTTCTCTAGCTTTTGCCAATCGTGCAGGAGAGGCGAAAATGTTTTGCTGGTCCTGTTTCGCGTTGCACAAAAAGCACCAATTTTCCAAAACTTTGACTTTTTATATTCCTATGTTTAACAGTTTCATTGGGACTACAAAATGTGTGAAAATGAGCAAAATCAGAGATGGACGAAAAATCGGCCAAATAGCTATTTAGAAGCGAAAGCGAAATCTGATACATTTAGTTGCAACATGGCAAAAGCTGCAACATTTAGTTGCATGTCGACAAAACAAGCTTGATTGACTTGATGCTGGTCATGGGGACAATTTGAAGTATTTTCCTATATACTTTTAGACTGAGACTGAAGTTTTTAGACTAATTGCACTTGAAACTTGCTTAATACCATAGGTACCTATAGGTATTCAGGTAAACAGCGGTTGGGTCGTGAGACCACCGAAAATGAACATAAAATAAACTGTAGCAATTCTAATAAGTAGGACAAGAGTACAAGTTACGCCATAAGAGCAACCTTTACAACAATAGGTAGTACTGCTGATGGGGTCAGTATTATGCCATAAAATATCCACAGAAATACTAAAATTCACATTCACAAATTTACAAAACATCAACTCAAATAAGAAAAACCTGAAACTAGATTAAATTATTTCAGCACATTGCAACTAACCGCGGCAGCATATGAATTACTGGACAAAATGAAACAACACTGAGTATACTTAAATACAATAACATATACGATTCAAAAAACATAGCGATTCTGGTTCTAGTGAGAATAAGAACAAGCCTGCTTCGAAGCCTTACTCTTGTGAATAAGCATACATACTTATGTTCTACTTTGAAGGGCTAGCGACCATGCAGCTTGTAGCTGTTGCATTCGAAAATCAACAGTGTCACTAGCAACAACTGCCGTTGTTTTGCGCTTGAAAGCATTACTAAGCAGATATTGTCTAATACGGTCCCATTTAGTAAAGCAAATAATAGGATATATCGCAGCAAGGAATCCATTCATAATGTTGCTAACATAAAGGGACTCAATCAGGTAACTTGCGTCAACTCGAGGTCCTTTAGTCATTAGTTCAGAGCTACTCCACACCGACTGTGCAACATAAATTACAGTTTGAAGTAATACTGTGGTCGTAACAGTAGTTGCCACAGCACGCGTTGTTTCTTCCAGTCTGTTCAATAATATTCGACTGTGTAAGTCAAACTCAGAGTTATGCAATAAGAAGCCAGCAACAAGCTTTCGAGTGATCTTGTGAGCTAACAAGAGTGAAATAACGCAAATAACTTCACTCAGAATAGTCAGTACGTAAACAGCAATGGACAGCGGGCTCTCAAGGAACAACATTGTAATATCGCAAAGCGGCATAAATTTCCCAAAAATTTCTTCAATTTTGTTCTTTTCCAGTCTTATGATCCATGGTGATATAAAGCATGATGCGTAACTGATTCCCAGACAAATTTTGACCAGCCGTGAAACAATTGTGTCCTTTTGGGGGCCTGATCGTGCTTTCAACTGTAGGGCTAAGCTAAGCCGATCTAGGCTAATGATAATAAAACTGCTATTGACCAGCTGAATTGGAACCGAGCTAAATTGTTCCAGTAGCAGACAATTGTCATAGGTCATAGTTGAACTGTTTTTCATGGCTAAGCCTTGTGTTACTACGAGGTGATAACTTGCTTTTGACAAACTGTATGCATTTTTAATAATGAAAAGTAATGACACCTGGCACATAAGGAGTCGAACGCTCCGATCTAAGGTCTTGATTCTCAACAATACATAGATTAGTGCACCATTTGTTGCCATACTGAGCATTGCAATAGCAATTACTCCGATTGTTGCAATGGAGTATCCAAGAGAATCTGCGACCTTTCTTAGTGTCCTATAGTCAGACAGCAGCATGATCTGGTGAATATCAATAAAATGAGAAAGAAGAATAAAGTCATGTACCAATAAACAATGTTCAACAGATTTGCAACAGAATATTTACTGAGCCATAGCGTTGATGTTACGAAAATTGTTGGGAGATTAAATCACTAAACAGACAAAATACATTAATACCAACAACAAGCACAATTAAGTTAGCACAATCACCGTTTTGCTAAGAAATCTAGGTCTGGGTTAAAGATAAGTGTTAAGGTATATGTAGGCATATGTAGGATTACCAAGGTTAAAAGGCAATTGAGTCAAGCAAAGGAAATCGTTACGTATTACCAAAACGTCCCACTTAGAGTCACGTAAAATAGCCTACGCGTATCTTCCCGAGTTAGGCGAAAGAGCATCGCATTAGCAACAGACTAACAATTTTTGCAGTCAAATACGAAAGACAGCGAAACGGGACATTGTGATAAAGCTCCCATAAAAGCATCAACACCAGCTCAATCACGCGCTCCCGCATGAGCTTAAAATCAAAATCAAAATCACTTGAGAACTAATTATAATCCTAGAATAAAGATCGTGGTATCTGCTGAAAATGTGGTGAGATGCAAACTGGAGTCCAATTAGTATTGAATATTCGGGAGTTAAGTGCATGAAATAATATGTTTGGGTGTACCTTTTCACCTGTGTTCAACTAAAAACCGGCGGCCGATGAAGCAGCCGACCGACTACTACTTGCTTTCATGGAATTGTTCTGAAGTGAAGCAGAACGTGAAATAATGATCTGAAGTTGCCACGCAAATATCTAAGTCAGCTCAGGTACGGTACGCGCACTGAATAGCGCATGGGCGTGCACTGCGTGTAAAGCAAGTAGGCTAAGTTTAATAAATGCACAGCTGGTTTCTGCATTTTAAAAACTTTTCGCCGCTTTTTGTACTACAGGCTCTCCTCTAACTATTTCTCTATTTTGCCATATGCTGCGCTCATATTCAGAGTATCCTTTCACTGTGAATTTATTTACGATTTCAAAATGTATTTTTATGTCAAATCAAAAAATTGTTTGCAATGTAAATTTCCAAAATTTTAAATAAAATTTGATTTCGGAAAAATTTAAAATTTCTCATAATAGTTTTATCAATTTTTTACTATATTACGAAAAGTAAAAGTGCAATTTTCTACGACGATTGGGACTGTGGATTACGACGATTTCAAGTTTCAAAAACTCCAATGACCAATGACCAATGGCATATTAATGCAATTTATTTGTGTGGAGGTTATCTTGCAGATTCGACCGATTCGGCTTTAAGAACAAACCTAGATTTTCTAAACATCATTTCATAGTTCCGCTGTTAGACGAAGCCTGTTCGTGAGCATGTCCACGGCTATGAATTTTTCATTTAAGTTGGACACTCAAAAGCAGTTATAAAAACCATGCTAGATTAATTAATTATTTTGTTGACCTATAGTGTTCCGAGAATACGTTAACGGTTGCTTACCGTTTTTGATCAAAAATGTTTCTTGACACGCTAGAGTAAATGTCATTCGCGATCCTTTATACACAGGAGTTTGCTGAATGACAAGATTCGTGAACCTTAAGGACTTACGATTTATAAATTGTTAAAAAGAACTGTCTGTAATCAAAAACCGAGCCTCGCCCTCGTTGAGTTAATTGCTGTATTTTGGAAAAACAGTAGTTCAACTCTTATATGCTTTGTGCGTGTTATTGGTGGTAAATACAAATAGTATTTGTTTTTGATTCCTGATGAACATTTAGGGCAACTTGACGAACATCTATTTTCAAAAGGTAATTTTGTTTTGTATCCATTTGAAAATGGACTAATGACAGAAATAGTAGCAACAAAGAGTAGTTGCAGTGTCAAATGCTGCTGTTATCATGCTTTTTTCTAAGTCAAAAAGAGAGCAAAAGAGGTATATGCTTGTTTTTTCAATAACATTTCCTCAGCTTTAGGAACATGTTGTATCCTATAAGGAAGTTAAAACTATGTAGCTAGGTCAAAACCTAACATCCTCGATCCTAACAGCACTAACGTCCTCGATCCTTATAGCCCAAGATTGATGCGGTATCTTGCTGCTTGGAAATGGAACTCGTAGGTCGAAAGTATTAGTACTGCTTCATGCACGTGCCCGCAAATGAAGAATAGTGTTGGCTGAAAAACTTGAAAAGAGAAAACTTGGGCAATAAAGAAGGGGGACAAGGCAGCGCTGTTTTGTAAATTAGAATAAGAACAAGCAAGAGTTCTGTGCAAAATTTGTAGTGTTTAGAGCAGAACTTATTAAGTACGTGTCACAATAGACCTGCTGCGAACACAAATTCTGGTATGTGTGAAGTTGCTCTGGAAAATCAAGCAAAATGCAAGAATTCAAAATAAATTAAAGCCATCAGGTTGTCAGGTTGCAAAACACAGAGCTTCGTGACTAACCCTAAATTCTTCTAAATTTGTTAGTAACGTTTACATACTTTACATATTGGTGAAACCTTCGCCAATGCAAAATGTAATGTTGAAAGCAACTTAAATATTATGGTGAAATTACTGTGAGCCGTTTCATAAAACAGATCACTTTGAATTCGGCTTCAGTCTCAAAGTGGCCTTTACTTGGCTGTCTTGAACACACATTTGCTGCTGATGCTTATTCCAGAATTCCAAACTAATGGAAACTTCTACAGTTTTTAACATTTGAGCCGTCCGCAGTTTGGTATTCAATGTTATTTACTTAGTTCATGCTGCTGGATGGATTTGCCATTCGAAATTCTACCTAAAAAAGTAATGCTACTGTGGTAGTACTTTTCGGACAGCAGCATCTGCAAGCAGAACTCCCAAGATTTCGTTAGAAATGCAAAACCGCCACAGTCTAATGATTCCATTCCGTGTGTGCATAAAAGATACACGGACTGATGGAGACTTGCGGCGCTAAGGCCGGGCTGAAGAATCTGCTTCTTGAAAAACATATAAAGCTGTCTAGTGTATGGGATTGTAACATATGCGTTTTCGATCTGCACGAGTTTTCATTTTAACATGGTACATACATCATCTTGACGTTAGGCGTCTTATTTCTGCAAAAACGTAATTTGCATTTTATCAACAAACATTGATTCCACAATGCAGCATGTGTATTTTATAGGAATGACTGTGAATATAATTATGTATGTGTTAAAAGTACCTCTAAACCGTTTATAGAAGACCTGCTGCGTTGTGACTATTCAAATATGAATGAAAAAGAAATGAAAGAAAGTCATGTACTGCCGAAGATCGTGCCTGGGTCCACGCGAATAGACACAAAATAGAGGAGGAGCAAGCTCAACGGCAATCACACCTGTTTTACAAATTTATGGCACAAATCGTGTACCGTCGAAGCGGCTTTACGTTCCTGTCGTTGGTGTACCAATTGTTTCCTCCGAAATGCTGTTTGTTTGACTGTTAACAACAGTACATAATAACTAAGAGTGTGACCAGCGTCACACTCATAGTTACTCAGCTGGGGACATCATCTACACGATAACGGCCTACCCCCTCCCGCAAAGAAGACCCCAGTGACCCCTCCCACAAAGCATTCTATCAGCAGCTGGCCATTTTCGACCTTCAACACATAAACATACAAACGAGTGATTGCACACAGATGTGCACTTTGTGGAGGAGTCACTGAGGCCTAATTTGTGGGGGTAGGCCGTCATCGTGCAGATGATGTCCCCAGCTTAGTAACGCTTGTCACACTCTTAGTTATTATGTACGCTTGCTGTTAATTAAATTAAAGTACAGTTAAGCTTGTCGTCAGAGAGTCCTGTTTTGATCGATAAATGCCAAATTCAAACCAGCAACAGCAACAACCGCCAGCATAATAAACACAATTCCTGCTTGAGAATAACAAAATAAATAAGTTCTAGAAACCATGACAGGAAGAAAAAGCACTTTTGTTCCTATGTTGAGGCTCTCATGTTTTGACTGTTTTGATCAACAAGTCATATCGCAAAACATAATTTGTGATAAATAATTGTGATTCGAACAGTCGCTGTCTTAGAAATGAACCAGCGTCTTTCCGTTTCCTGTTCAAGTAGTCGCTGTCTTAGAAATGAACCAGCGTCTTTCCGTTTCCTGTTCAAGTACTAATTAAATTTTACCAATGTTTAATTAAGGTTTCTAATTAAAGTTTCTAATTTTCTAGTTTTTCCATTAGCTTGTATTAACTTTACTGCATACTCCGAGTTCTGTACGTATTGTGTTTGGAGTTGTTGTTTTTGTCATCGAAGTTGTTCAAGTTGATCAAGTTTGGTGACTTACCTCCGACAATTAGTTTTTTCTGTACAACGTTTCATAATTTCTAGTTACCGCTCTATACATCTGGTGCTTACACTTGGTGTCTTTGGTCACAATTTTTATAATTTTCGTGGTTACTGCGTTTTAGCAATATTTCTCGAATCGTCTAAAGATATCTTCACAAGTTTGAAGAGATAGTCTATATCCAGAATAGACTAGATTACGAATTTTTTCTAATCAGTAATGTATTCCTGACCTATGCTCCTTAGAGTGTTGTCTATCAGAAAAAATAGAATCCAACATGATAATATCTACAAAAACACTTCTGCCAAGACTACACTTCATCCAAAAATACATCGAAAGCTAGCCAAATACAGTAACTGCAAAAAATAGTAGAAATCTAGTAAACGTTATAATTCACCAACCTAAAAAATAGCCAAGCTGCAGAAACAGACCTCGAGATAGAAATAAGCCCGTCTGAATTCACGCAGCCAGAACCCATGGCATACGACTATGAACTGAACTGTCTACACAAATGTAATGAAGTTGCTTTGATCTGAATTAAAATTTGCTTTTCCCTTGTTCTTTGTTCAACCTAGTTGGTTAGGGCTCCGGTAGCAACTTGATCCTTTACACGGAGGGTCGGCGCGTCTGCTGAAATCAGCAAACTTAGACACAGGATTCCCAAAAGGTGGTTTGTCCAAAATCGGGTATCCTTGTAGCCAACCTGGCTGGGGTCTTGGTTGTGAGTTCGTTTAGCAAGAGGGGAGTGATTCACAAGATATCAATGGAAACAAGCGGGGTCGATGCTTGTCTTTCTTTGAGGCTTAACGGTATCAGTTCACAACAGTGAGTTCCGATACGTATCTTGATAAACTGATCAAGATGTACAACTGGACAATTCTTCTGGGCTCCTTCAATGATCAGGGATTAAGATCTCTAACTCGAGATCCTTCACTTACTTATACAGGGAATGGATTGATCCTGATCCAGTAGCTTTATCCAACAGCTGTGCCCTAGATTAAACGCTTTCTGAGGCACACTTTAATTTATTAAGAATTAATATAATTCTCAACAGTTACAATGATTATATAATAGAATAATAATAACAACCATAAACCGTGCTAATGATAATACCAACAATAGGGATGAGACACTCTACCGAATATAGGTTTACAGATACAAAATACAGGTTACAGGGTTGCCAGAGTTGCCAATTCTGAGATTGATTAATTAATTGAGATTAATTAAGATTAATTGTTAATTACTTTTAGCTGAGGGACAAGACTTTAGCTTATGACTCTTCCTCGTTACCTCTTCTTCTTCTCTTTCTGTACTCTTATTCTCAACTATGGTAACCTACTGCTAAAACTCTGTGCTTTCCCTATATGCTTGTGTTCTTGTGGTCTATCTCTTTATCAGTCCTTTAGAACAAGGACAACACCAATAACAATTATCAATGATAATAATAATAGTAATAATTAATTAAATTTAGCAGGCACACACAAATTCCGGTCCTTGGGTGAGCCCAAGAATGCTGTTCCAATCTCCTGTAGCGGAGCACACAGCGCACTGTTCCCGGATGCTATTCGGAGAACCTGAGGGGTCTAACACAGGGGACGGTCTGGTTGGGGGATGCCTGGTAGGGTTATATAATCTTCAACAATTAATTAATTTAAATTATTAATATATCTTTTTTTCTAGTCTTCCTATCTTTGTTCCAGAATATCAAATAGTTTAGGCCAGAAGAGTGGGGATAACAATCCCCTCGGCAAGAATGACGAAAATAAGAGTAAAACTCATCGTTTGGAATTGAAAGAAATAAAGTTCCGTTTAACGTTCAAATAGTTGTCAAGTTCACTTTTGTCGGTTTTAGGTCCCACACTCGATTCTGGTGCAATCCTCGTAATAGTCTCTGCATAAACCCTCCTACAAAAGTCCGATTTGTCTTCCAATGTACCTTAAGCAACAAGTCCAAATCCAAAAAATCAATCCTCTGGGCACGTCCTTCTCCGGACTAAATACCAAACTGTCTGTCTAATTAATAGCACTAAAGGCTCCAAATGCTGAAGCGCGATTCTGGCAGGAGACTGATTTCGCTTCCGCACCTGAATCAAATGGGTTAAAACCCATTAGTTACACAATTATGGTGCGGGAATCGAACCCAGCAACCATTACTCACTTTCTGGCTTTCCGAGATCAGATTTGAACTTGCGAAGTTTAAACTAGTCATAATAACCGAATTTCCTGACAATTTCGATACAGAATTGAAAAATGCGAACAATATGTCAATGTTCTGGAGGTATTTTGACAAAAATGCTGTTTTTGGGCAATTTCCTGCAATTCCGTGCAGGAAATTGCAATAAAGAATTGATTTCACTCTGTACATTTCGTTTTTTCACTGTTCCAAGTTGGAACACCAGGATGGACGCAGATCCGTAATTTGCAATGGCTTGACATTAAATAAGTAATGTGTGATAAATTTCATACTCGTATAATACAAACGCGTAATCTTTATAACAATATCAAAACATTTGGGGCCTTTTTCTGGCCACAGAGTTCAGGGCAGTAACAACTCCCTGTTAACAAATTATTACATGACTTGAAACCAAAATAGTAAAAGATAAAAATGTTGGTTTGGTTAGAAGATGGTTCATTTTACCCTATCCATATTTCTTACGTAATTATTTATTATTTTTCTCTATTTCAGGTATACCATCGATTATTACATGATACCATACAAGATTACTTGATTTTTTGCTGTCTATTATTGCCATTAAAAGTAGTTGACGTAACTTAGATTAATACTAAATGTGAACATTTGTACGGTTGATTTTCCAACTATACTAAGTATTAAGTAACCTGGGTTTGTTACTTCTGTCTTTAGACATGGTGCAAATGTGAAACAGCACCTACTTGTGGTTGTAATCATTATTACAGGTTAAACACAAACTGGACTTGACTGAATAGACTAGAAATGGCAATAATGACCTTTACGTGTTTCGGAAATAAAACGACAATACATTAGCTAAAAACTACAATTAATGCTACCCTTACGTAATACTGCTACACTTCTTTCAAATGGCAGGTCTGCAACTGTAGTCATTATTAAGAGCTAACTACAAATAGGATTTAACCTAACTAATGGGTACCGGCAATAAGAGTATAAATTTAGTTTGGAAATAGAAGGGCAGTACATATGACCGATAAATATTGTGCTTCTGAGGGTGGTAACCATTTGATGTAAAACGTGTTGATTAATGCAAAGCTGATGGTTTATGGAATCCCTTTCATGCGATTCGTCCACACTCTTGGTACAGAGTAACTTACGCGGACGAATCGAGGATGTCCCAATACAGACTACCAAGGGCCTAATACAGGATTCCTGTGACCCTAGATCCTGACGTCCATACCTCATTTGCATATTTCCTATTATAAACCGAAACCTAAATTGCCTCTGCATTCACAACTTTCAGACGGTGCTTCGCACAAACCACGCGTACAGACAGTCACTATACATTCAGACGATCGCACTCCCGACTATTACTGTCAATCGTATCATACAAACTGTAACATCCACGTACACCTTACACAACATAGTACTTAACTACGTAATCTTATTCCCTAGCTAAACAGTCTGTATACAGCAGTTATACAAGCACTTGGACTACCAAGTAATAAACGTTCATGCTACATTTATACAACATTCAGACTAGAACACACTCATATCAAATCCTAGATACATTCGTTCACACGACCTCAAACACATCTTGATCCTGCTTAATATCTGAGTGCTCACCCGGCAGTGCTCGCAACCTTCGTCAGACAGAAGGAGTTTCCACGAGTCAGAACGTATACAGTCACACAATTCCACAAGAAATATCATTCATACGTTCACTCACACAAACACACATACATACAATTTTCTTAACTAATTACTACTTGTCTATTCCTAACTATACACATAATTACAACTATAAGTATGGTACGGCCTAATACTAACTATAACTAATATTGTCAGTTTCTTAGCTATTATTTTAAATGTATCTTGATAATGTTAACTACTGAACTTTGGGGATTTTGTGAAAACTTGGATGCGAGTTTTAGTGATTTAAAACTCGACTTTTAGCGCAGAAGTTTAGGAAATTTGTAATATTTTGAGAAAAATGTTTGAGAAGTTTATGAAAGCCATGTGAGTAATGATTGCCAAGCAATCATTACTACAAGAACCACTACAACACATTAATATTAACACATAAACAAATGGGCAGGGAAGCCGGTCATTCCCTTTTAAAACTTCTCAATAATTAATTAAATAAAACAACTCATAGCTTTTAGGGTTCGAGTCAAACATCCTAGACTTTTTTGAAGACCTATGACTTTGAAACCGACCTAAAGCTGAAATAAACGACATGATACAAAACAGTTAAAATCTTTGTGTTAACTGCGCCTTGATTAACAATATGGCCGGCAACTCCTAGTTGCCGGCTGTGGGGAAATGATTTTCAGAATTAGCTCATATTCTTCTAAGGGTCGTGCTTTTAGAGACCCGCTAACTCACTCCTGAGGGGTGGGGTCCCCACTCATTTCTTCCCAAGAAAACTGCAAAATACATCATCATTTTCTGGCCTCTAAGGCCTTAATAAAAAACTACAATTCAAAGGTCGTGGCTTGACCGAAAATTTAAATAAAAGCGTAACATGAAAATAAGAGGCTAGGCAAGTCTCAAGACCCCCATCGCACAGGAGGAGTTTACATGAGTTGCCTTCTGAAGGAAAATTATAAAAATAAGACGTGAAATAATAAATAAGGGACAGAACTCAAGACCTCCATCAGACAGGAGGGGTTTACATGAGCTGCCCCACAACAAGAAATCATAAAATAAAAATATAAGAATAAACTAAAATTGGCCTTAGGCCCACTCATGCTAGAAAACTAAAAATTGGCCAGAAGACCTCGCATCAAACAGGGAAAAATTCAGCCCTTAGGCTCAAAAAAGGTACATAAAATACTTGGCCCGAAGGCCCATATAATATAGAAAAATGGGTCGAAAGGCCCAAAAAATACATGTATAAAAATTGACCCGAAGGCCCACAATAATAGAAAAATATGGCCAAAAAGGTGGCCTTAAAAACCCTAAGTTTTTATCCTCGTTTCGAATTTTGGCCGGGCATAGAAACCCATTTGGCCCTCAGTTTGTGTGTGTTCGCTGGTGTTTTCTCTCACTTTCTTTTCTAGCCCGAAGGCTAGAAAAGTCCCTACTTTTTTACCCTAACCGGGGAAAGATGCGCTTAAATCTCCGTGCCAAAACTCTGGCACACAGCGGAGACGCATCCGAGAGGAGAGGGGAAAGCAACCTCCTAGGGTTGCTGCTCAAGCGAACACTGACCATTTGGAAAAGTTTTGGACCGAGCTGACAGCTCTCTGACAGCTCGGTGACAGGTCATTAAATCGGGTTGCGGCGGACTTTCCTTTTGTTTTTAAGGCAAAGCTTCTAGAAACTTCTAGAACCTTCTAGAAGCTTGCCACCTTTTGCACGTGGGGCGCAGCGGCGGGCTGAGCCAGCTGGCCATCAGGGGTCGAAATTAATGAGATTTAGGAATTATTATCCCCCAACTGACCCATTTTTGATAAATTTTGGGTGCTGAAACTCGGCGAAACTTTGCGAAATTTTCTTTAACACATAAAAGTAACCGAAGGGAGAAATTCATGAATTTTCGTAACTTTGTCGAATTATTACCATTCATATACAATTTTCTATAAGTTAAAACTTATATCATAATAAACTACATATTTTCCTACGTATATCTAGCTACTTAGTTTAATATTCGCATTAATAAAAAAGGGGATTAGCCCCCTCCAATTTATATGACTTGGGCTGATATTACTATTTTCCTTCGTTTTCTTTGTTGGCCTTGTCCTCGGCCAAAAGTTCACGCAAGGACAACTGCTAGGCCCAAGAAGAAAGAGGCCTAGCAGTATAGAAAGGAAAAGAAAACAACACCTGACTAAGGTGTAGTCTAGGAGGTAGACAACCTCCTAGACAATAAAAAAGGAAAGGTTTGACTTAAGTCAAACCAAATAAAAGAACCTTTTTAGAACACTCCTGTTTGGAGTGATAAGATTACGAAACAAAAAGTAATCTCATAAAAACATTTTTGCTTATAACTTTCTTATTTTTGGGAGTTGAAAAGTCGGGTTTGCATTTTTGGAATCAGGATCAAATTCTCTTTCATATGAGCCCAAGTCATATTTCGGACCAAAATTACAAATTTTTACCAAATATTAACTAAATATTACTAATTAACACTTATTAACCCTATCTGACTACGTACCTAGCTATTCAGTACCTAATATTGAACCATCTTCTACCAATTTGTTATTTTCTGATGATTTTCGGTATTAATACTTTTATTGACACTTAAGTACTAAATTTGAAGACATGAGAGGCTCTTTTATGTCCCTAATAACAATTGGGGAACATTTTTACGATTGGTCATTAAGCATCTCCGACCGGAAAAGAGGGGATTTGAGGGTCCTATCTCGGACTTGTTAAAGGTAACTACCTTTTTAACTGGGAGTTGTAATTTCATTGTTAGTAAGGGGTTAATACAACTAAAAACCACTAAGGCTTCCGTTAGCTACTAGAACTGGTTTCTCAAATAATTCGTGTTCACTGCGCATTTGGGTTTTCTTTCACTATTAACTTATTTAGTGCCTAAGTCTAAAATCTTAGTCCCTAATTGAATGAACGGTGATTTCTACTAGGCAACTCTGGCAATTTAGGACAAGACATAACAAAACACACCCAATAACTTGAACATTAATTCCAATCGGATCCATCATTGCTGAACTAGGACTCCTCGTCTCCTTTACAACTGAGGAATTCATTTCCTCGCATTATTCTTTGTTTGCCATTTAGTTCTCGAAATTCAGTTTTTTAACCTTCATAAAACTCCTTTCATTACACAAAGCAAACGTGTACTAGTGAACAACGGATACTGGATACTTCCACATGCCTGCATAAATAAACATGGACAAAACATACAATAACGATTATACAGAATTAAATAGCATTATACCCACATACCACTACATAAGGCCTCGACAAAGGCAAATTAACCCAAGTATGAAACATTTGCTACCACATCAAATACATCTAATAAATACAAGCACTTAAAACGTACCATTGCCATAGCCTAACTTGCTTTGAAAATTCATCAATTTCCACAGAGGTGGTAGAATTGGCAGTAAGTAAAGCAGGTCCTGTAAATAAAGTGCACGTCCAATAAAGCACAAACAAAATGAAAACAAGCCAAGGAATGTCAATGAGGAAAGAAAAAACCGAAAGTTAGAGAACAAAAGGTTAATAAAACCACGGCATGAAAACACTGCTGATTATAAGGACATAGAATAATAATAAAAAGAAGAACGAAAGTAGCCAAGGTAAAGTAGAAAGCACGCCCCTTTACTAAAATATCGCACCTCTGGAATATTCAAAAACTTCAAGACTTTAAAACTTCAAAAGGCATATTTTAGTCGAAATTCTACCCCAACGCCCCCGCTAAATCCTCGTAGACCCAACTATTACCTTTAAACTCCTCCAGTCCCAATTGAATGCGTTCAATCAAAATAGAACGAAGTTAACAAAGCTGCAGGGATACTTAGTGAGGGAACAAACATAGGGAAAATACAATAATTAAGAACTTAGCTGAGTCTCATAGAAACCATAAACACCCGATGAAATAGTATACATACTTGAACATAATTTAATTTGCCAAAACAAGTGCATACTAAGTATAAGTAAAATAAAGTAAGTAAAAGAATAGAAAGTAAGAAAAGTGGAAAAATGAGTAAAACAGAAAGTGCTATCTTATATAATGTGATGTGATGCAACAATACCATAAAGTGAAATATCATACAATTTTAAAAAATTTTAAAAAATGAAAAATAAACATCCTTAAAACAACTTTTATGATAAAAGAACGAAGAAACTTGACAGTAATTCAAGTTAAAAATAAATTTTATAAGCATTTTATGAACTAGAAGAATTTTGAATCAACTCAAACATAACAGATATATACAATCTAAGTGCCTACTGCACAAATGGGATTTTAGTGACGATGAAAACTTAACAATTGGTCAAAGTCAAAGTCAAAGCCCTAATCCCTCAGGCCCTGACCAATTGAAAGTGTGAAAATTTGAATATGGTTACAAAAATAGACCAGGGCGGGATTAGACACATATGCTCATCACCAGAGAGATCCAGTACTTTTTGGTTGATATAATTATATCAAATGGAAATATGTACTGGTTGGGCCAGCTCCTACATATGTAGGAACCAGAGTCATATGAGTCTAATCCTACCAATCATACATTCGTAGAATTATCTATCAAAATGAACCAACATAAGAATAAAAATCAAGGACTAAACTTAGGCGAAGTCAAAACCCTAGATTCCTTCTTGTAATGGTAACCGGTAATCCAAATCAGTAAAAGGTAAACTCAGAAACACAAAAAGTCCCTGTGATCCTCTAGCTATTCTTCATCTCCCTAAGGTACGTTTCTGGGAACAGGGAAGTGGTAGCCGCTGAGTAGCTAAGTAGACACAGGTCAAATTTGAATCACTACTAATTTATTCCATTTGTTTGCATGACATGCTCCTAATTTATGCTGGCATTAGTACGCAGACATAGAACAACACATGTCACCTCGGTAAATCGCAACCCTCAAATAGATGCGTATCACTAAAGCGGGAATCTAGCAACAGCACAAATGATTATAATAGCACTTCTATTAATAGCAACATCTATTAACTTGTCTCATGTAATTCAGCCAAATCAAGAAGTAATGTTTATTCTAAGCTACGTCTTTCTAACAAATTTCCAATTAAGCACTTCGGGGCTTCTGAATTACTCTAAGAATTTCTCTGCTACAAGAACTTTCATCCTTTTCTAATGTTTCCTGTTAGTGTGACTTCCTTGCTTATGCAAATGCCAATTAATATCAATTTCATTCTATTTGGATTTTTTCTAAATTTGAATCAAAGTATGGCATCATTCAATTGCTTTCAGTTTCCTCTTCAGTGAGGGAAAGAACACAGAGGAGTTGTTTTTCTTTCTCACTAACTTCCTGAAAAGACAGTCTAGACCTTTTGGATAAGGAACAATTTTGTCTCCTCCTCCTCCTCCTCCAATTGAGTTGCCTGCTTAACACTAACTATCAAGTTTCTAATGAGTCGGTTCCATTCAATCCAAAGTTTTCGAACAAGGAAATTCCAGTTTTGCAACACTGCGTGCACCACGGACAAAAATTATATAAATTTGACAGATTCCCACTAATCTAGACAAACACCCAACAGTTTTGATTGCTTCAGCCTAATTCTCCTGTACGCTTCCCAATGGTTGGAAATTGTTAAGAAATGGTTGCAATACTTAGATACGTTTTCTGGTTTGTCCGCATCTCTGATTTTGCTCACCACGGTGAGCTTGTAATTAGTATTCTAGTTCCGAGCCTAATCTAATGAAACGACGCGTTTTACTTAGTTTAGCCAAGATTAACATTGAAAGAGGCTCAAGGCAATACTAATAATAAGAATAATAGAAAATAGTAAGAATAATAATAACAAGCTAAATTGGCATGAATGGTTTGCCGCCGCTTCTTTCTTTACTCAGGTAACTTTGTAGCGTCGACTTCAATCAAATCGGTGAGAAAAGCATTTTCCGTGCTGTTTTCGGAAAATGGTTGCGCTTAAAGGGGCAGTTGGGATAAGGAACATTCTTTCGAAATGGTTGCTCTAAAAGGAATAGTTGGGATTAGTAGTTTTTCTCGAAGTAGTTGCCCTTTGAAAGGGCAGATGAGATAAGGAACATTCCCGGGAAATGGTTGCCCTTAAAGGGGCAGTTGGGATAAGGAACATTCCTTCGAAATGGTTGCCCAGAAAGGGACAGTTGGGATAAGTAGTTTTCCTTGAAGTGGTTGTTTCCTTGAAGTGGTTGCCCTTGAAAGAGCAATTGACAAGAGTTTTTCTGGAAATGGTTGCCCTTAAAGGGGTAGTTGGGATAAGCAACATTTCCTGGAAATGGTTGCCCTTAAAGGGGCAGTTGGGATAAGGAATTTTTCAGGAAATGGTTGCCCTTGAAAGGGCAGTTGGGATAAGGAATTTTTCAGGAAATGGTTGCCTCTGAAAGGGTAGTTGGGATAAGGAACTTTTCTAGAATGGTTGCAGTTGAAAGGGCAGTTGGGATAAGGAACATTCCCTGGAAATGGTTGCCCTTAAAGGGGCAGTTGGGATAACTAATTTTTCACTAAACATCGCTAAAAGTAACTTGGTACACCCTCTTAAAGGGTGTCCTACCAAATCCACCTGCTCAACTTGACTAACGAGTTCGAAAAAAGCACTGATATTAGGCTTTCTAAACAATTTGCTCACTTTTGCGGACTCCAACAGTGTAACTTTTGGCCATATCTCGAGATCCATAGGAGCTAGAAAAATTTCGATTGTAGATTTGGAATCTGCGTTGCCGAATTACCCCCTGACCGACTTTCCAACCAAATCAGACATTAAAAGTTTTTATCCATTTTTGAAACCTTCAACTGAAAATGGTTGCCCATAAAAAGGCAGTTGGGATAAAAAATTTTCTACTAAATATCGCTGCAAGTCACTTGCACTTCTTTTAAAGGGTATCCTAGCAAATCCACCAGCTAAACTTGACTAACTAGTTCAAAAAACACAGATATCAGACGTTTCTGGGCAGTTTGCTCACTTTTTGCGGTCTCCAACAGTGTAACTTTTGGTCATATCTCGAGATTCACACAATCTAGAAAAATTTCGATTGCATATTTGGAATCTACGTCCTCGAATTACGCTACGACCGACTTTTCAACCAAATCAGAGACAAAAAGTTTTTAACCATTTTTGAGAATCGCCTTGCGATTTTAAAGAATTAAATTCCCTGCCCTGGTCGACTGGGTGGGGTTAGAACGATGAAATCAAAATGGGCCAGGTTTGGGACCAACCCCCACATACCCAACAAATTTCAGCTCCGGGCGTTGAGCCTAGGTTGAGTTAAGAGGGGAGACAAGAATAATATTAATAATAATAATAATAATAATAATAATAATAATAATAATAATAATAATAATAATAATAATAATAATAATAATAATAATAATAAATCCTACCGGCATCAACGGGTTGTCGCAGCCATTTTTCCTCTTATCTACAGGGCCAAAACTCAGTTTTGGCACATTTGCAAGCTTTGGTGCTATTGCAACTTTTTCCAACTCGCTTAGAGCTTTCGAATGACGTCAATATGAACGCAATTGGTCAACTTTCAATTTTGACCAATTTTGCAGCATCAGCGTATCGAGGGTCAAGACTCAATTTTGGTACATTTTCAAGACTTGGCCCTATTACAACTTTCTCTCGGCTCGATGGGAGCTTTCGAATGATAACAATACAATAACTCTCAATCCGACAACTCTCAATTTTGACCATTTTTGCAAAACAGTTGCCCATAAAAGGGCAGTTGGGATAAGAGATTTTCGATAATTATTGCTAAGCGTTATTTAATACAGCCTCTTAAAAGGTATTCTAGCAAATCCACCAGCTCAACTTGACTAACAAGGTCAAAAAACTCTTATATTAGGCGTTTCTGGGTAGATTGCTCACTTTTACGGTCTCCAACAGTGTAACTTTTAGCTATATCTCGAGGTCTGTAAGGGCTAGGAAAAGTGTGATTGCAAATTTGAAATCTACATCCTCGGGTTACCCTAGGATCAACTTTTGAACCAAATCGGAGGCAAAAAGTTTTTGACCATTTTTTAGAATCGCCTTGGTCCCCCCTTACGATTTTCAAAATTCCGGGAGCCGCCATTCCCGGAATCCGGGAGATATCGGGCTGCCCCCAGAAACGGGAGCACTTCAGGTTAACCTACAACTATGCTGAAAATTTCAGCCCGATCGGTCCAGCCAATCTTGAGAAATAGGGGGGGGGGACAAAGTGTTGACCGGAATAATAAATAAATAAATAAACTTGGCCATAAAAAATGGTTGTCTTTTTAAAAAAATGCGACAACCAAATAATAATAATAATAATAATAATAATAATAATAATAATAATAATAATAATAATAATAATAATAATAATAATAATAATAATAATAATAATAATACGACGAGAATAATGGTTTGCCCTATTCCTTCGGAAGTAGTGGCAAACCAATAATAATAATAATGATAATAATAATAATAATAATAATAGTAATAATAATAATAATAATAATAATAACGATAACAATATAATAATAACACCAATAATAATTCCAAGGCAGAACTAAGCAAAACCCTGCCAATCCTGCTAGCCTTTTTTACCTTCTCTATTAACGCTGTGCTCAATAAACGTTTATCTTAAATTGGGGGCCAAAGCTGTGGTCATCATGCCCTCGATTCTGTTTATTTCGCGGGCTGAATGGCAAAAATAATAAC